>JAHWXV010081667.1:0-10999 GCA_024586415.1 Phrixothrix hirtus
TGGAATGACATCAACCTATAATTTTATCTCTGTCTGTCTTATGTTTCTAATATTCGTTATTAAACTACGATTGTCTTTACTAAATTCAGGTAACCTATGAAGAGCCTTATTCTTTCGTGATTACGACTGTACTTTAAAAGTTATGTATTAAAAAGCAAGTGGTTATGAAATCATTGTTCACTGTATATCGAGACAGAAATCTGGGGGCCTATTCTTGACCATTCGCATGAATGGAAATTCAAATGCTCCGAAGTTAGAAATGACGATTATGGCATAAAAACTTTTCTTCAGCAATTGTATCTAGACATGTATATGTCAAGTACTCACTTAACCAATGAGAGGTAATTGCTCCTCATTGCACACGTTCGATTCATAAAGTATTTTAGCTTATTTTCTAACAACAGATATTAACAGTTTTCCAATTAATTCATTAGGGCATGTTTTTGAGGACGTTATGAGGTGGTACAGAGTTCCTATTATGGGCAGTGCCATATTGGGAACACTTTTGTAGTTTGAGATACTAACTATTACATTTAAATATTTTCTGTAGTCTTTTTTCTTGCAACACAATAATAACAATAAAACAATTAAATATGGAAATTCAATACTGTTAAAAACTAAAGTTTTTAAAAGAAAATGCACTTTATTTATAATTTTGTACTGACTTGCCATATTTGGTCCTCTTGTTACAACTATTGCTAATGTATCTACTGCCTAATAAGTCTCTATCAATCTTTTATATATTGTAGATATGTGTGGAAGGAAAAAAATTGGATATTGAGCATATGAAAAGCGCTGCTCAAGCAGTAAAAAGTAAAGAGATGGGGAGTTACAAGGTGTCTGTAATTTATAATGTTCTACAAACTACTCTGGAACGCTATGTGAAGCACGATAAAAAAAGGACCTTCTGAAATTGTCAATTCAAAACAGGGTAGAAAACTGTGTCTTTCTATTGATATTGAAAAAGACCTTGCAAATTATTGCCTAGTCATGGAGCAACGAGTTTTTGGGCCATCTAGCCCAGTTAGCAAGGAGAAATGGGACTGAGAGTCCTTTTTCCAAGGAGAAGTATTCAACTGGAAGGGAATGGCTCATACATTTTTTGAAAAGAAATCTGCAATTATCAATATGATTACCACAGGGTCTGTTTTTTGTATGAATAAAAATGTTTACTCCTGAGGCAGTAGAAAAGTTTTTTGATCTGTTTTGAGCGGCAATGGCTGCAATTAAATATGCCTCTCACGAATTATATAATTGCGATAAAACTGGAATAAGTGTTGTGCAACACAAGCACATAAAGGTCATAGGTTTAAAAGTCAAGCATTAAATTTCTGTTCTTCAAGTGACAGAAAGAGACAGCTTGATTACAGTTGTGACATGCTATAGTGCAGCAGGAAATTATGTGCCTCCACTAAGAGTATTTCCTAGAAAAAATATGAAAATGGAATTTATGAATGGGGCACCACCAGGATTTATCTATGCTTTCCATCCACCTAAGTGGATACAAACAGATATATTCACTCAATGGTCCCGACATTTTATTAATCATATAAAACCCGGCTGAGAAGACTCTGTACTTCTCATATTGGATGGCCACTTCTCCTACACGCGAAATTTGGAAGTCATAAACATGGGAAGGAAAAATCATGTGATTACAGTGTGCCTTCCACCTTACTCTGCGCACAAGATATAACCACTTGACTTAAACTTCATGTCACCCCTCAAAACATTCATGCCCAAGAAACTGCACAGTGGCTGCAAAGAAATGCCAGGCGAGTGGTCACTGTCTATCAAGTGGTTGAATTATTTGGAAGGGCATATTTGAGGGCAGCATCTGTTGAAAATGAAACTTCAGAATTTCAGAAAGCTAGTCTCTTCCCATGTAACAGACACATTTTTCAAGAACATGACTTTCCAATTGATGATACAACACCATGGACAGAGAATCAAGAACTATTGGGAGTTCACACATCTGAAGCCAGTTAATCCAAGAAGTCATTCAGTAGCTGGATCTGCAGATTCACCAACAATAGTCTGCATACTTAAAGCTGATCCATCCGTGGAGAGACATTTAACTGTAAAGTCTCCAGATATATCAACTATTGTCCGAGCAGTTGACATTAGTCCTCCGCCTTCTTTTAGGGGTAGAGTTGATATATCACACAGTACAAGGAGGAGTTCAGCACAAATCATCACAAGCTTGCCCTACAAAAAACACCTTGAAACAACTTTACAAAAAAAGGAGGCTAAAGAGAAAAATAAAATGAATGGCAAGAAGGGCCAAGAAGGAAAATTGTCTGCAAGAAATGGGAAGTGCCCTGCCTCATCTACATGTGGTGCCCGTTTTAAGAAAAAGCTTTTCTTAAAAGACAATATCTCAATGGAAGATGACACTGAGATTAAACTAGAAGATTATCTAACAATGGTGACATTATCAAATGCATGTTTTATGCAGGGTTGTTTTCAGAAGACAACAATGACAAGGATCAGATACAATGTACCAAATATTTTAGGTGGAACCACACCTTTTATGCAGATGTGGGAGGAAACGTTTTTATTTGTGAGTTATGCAAATGATGGTGGCATTGATGAATGTACATTTAAAGGGATTGATAATGCACTGTTTCTAAACATTTTTAAAGGTGTGATGTGTTTCGTTAGTGATTTTTATGTGTTATTCATTATAACTTTGATTAGAAATAGGAATTTATTTCATTTTTGTACCAGCCCATATAAGGGTCATAGAGTTCCTAATATGGGATATTACAAAATTTATTAAAATCTGTCTTAATTACAAAACTAGATTTTGTCTGGATTAACTTTTTAAAGTATGTTCTCCCACAGTTTCAATAATCAGTTAACCTATTCAACTAGTTTATATTATAATATTTATAAACAATAAGGCTGCTTAAACAAAAACCTCCCCATATTAGGCTAAATTCTTCTACATGTATGTGCTGACAAGCCATCACCATGAGCGTTGGAGATCAAACGTGTCTTCATTTTATAAACGTATTTTCCACAATTGTAGTAAACTTTTTGTTTGGTATTCATTGTGAGCGATCAAAAAATGTAAGTATTTATCTTTGTCCTAACTTATTTGTTTGCTTAGAATGTTGTTTTTAGTTGGAAATATTTAAATTGTTTCTATCATTGAAGGTTAGAAAGTTATTGGAGTGTTTGTTTCATAATACAGTGCGGGGACAATAGAAACAAACAATTCGGGGATGGTTGAAACATGTTTCATATGTCCCCAGATAATAATTTCTTAAAAAATATAATTCAAAAATAAGCAAATAACATTCATATATTTGCTATAATATATTGTTTGAATTCTAAACATTTAAAAATACAAGCACAATGGAATTATTAATGCAACATAATCACAATTCATTTATTTAGTTATATTTAACGTAAATGTTTATTACACTTTGTTGTTATTTATTTTATTTTAGGATACCCTAAGTTAGAACTGGAAACATAGACAAGGGAAAAACCTGTTAAACTGTTTGAGGAAGCTTACAAAGTAGTAATCGAAAATGAAAAATCTATAAGGTTTGTTGCAGAAAAGTGGGCTAAACCATGTATATTTAAGCCGATTTATCAAGAAAAAAAACAAGTGATAGAAAAGGGGACGACTGCTTCTATTACTATGGCTTATCGTTGTGTTAGACAAGTTGTTACATGCTTTTTGGCCAGATTTCTTAGATGTTGAATTGATAGCCAAAAATAATAACATAAATAAAGCAAAGATAATTTTACCCAGCCGGCTTGTTTTATTAGTCGGGGGTCATGGATCTGACATAAGGATTGTCATTGTTGCAATAAGTTCTACTTTATATAAGAGAAGGATGCAGGAAGGATTGCAGTATGCCGCAATGTCTACCTTGTTTATATTTCCGTGTTTTGCTGGTGCTATCGCCAATATAGAGTTTGTAATACATCCAGGACAATCAGCAGCATGCATAAATAATGACAGGCATGCTTAAAATACTGCAAGATGTAAATACTTTTCAACTAAGATTGTTGGTGGTTGAACACTCACATATACTGAACACTCAGTATACAGGAGGGTAACAATCATTACTTACCACTAATATTGATAAAAATACTAAAGAAATTAATATTATGATTATGATAATGTTCAGTAGGAACAATTATAAATCGGATTTTTTGAAAGGCACTCATAGATTCGTGTAATAAAATTATCTTTATTCACAACAAATAAAATTTCACAAGTAACAAGAGATAACAGATTATTTAGCTAAACACATGCGAGATCAGTATCAACAGTGAAATAATTAACAGAATGCTTAATTGTTTAAATTATTAGAGAACAAATATTCCATTTTTAACTTAATTAATGTAGAGGATTTTCATAACATAAATAATACGTTTACCAACAATATAACAGAAAAATTAGTGTTGCAATATAAATTTGACAAATACGTTTATTTAACGTGATATAAAAATGAATGCAAGACAAATAAAATTTGGTTAATCACTTGCAAGGCGTTAGTTTTGAATACACAAAAATTATTTGTCTGGGATGAACTCACCAAAGATCAATGTTACGTATTTTTGCACAAATGAATCTGAATATAACTTGGCAGTAAGAGATTTGACCTTTACAAGCAATTGTATTATTTATAAACAAACTAAAATTAGTAGGAAAGCTTGAAACTATAAATTGATGTATTTTTATCTTAGTAAAAGTTAAAAGTTCTTAGATTAAAATGTTTTATCGATAAATACATACATAAAAATCACATTTCATTACGAACTATATTTTAGCAAAAGATTTATTCAAATTTAATAAGTGATCTTAATATTGGCAATAATTAACGTAACCACTAGTTGCACTTAAGGAAGACTCGGCAAATAATTAAACTACCACTAATGATGACCCTTAAATTCAATCGTGTTAATGAACAAACAGAGAATAATAATTAATGCTGCCATCTAGGGCTCATTTTTATAACTTTACTTAACAAACTAGTTATTCTGTTAAAAACAACAATCAAAGGAGGTAGTATGTTTAAACAGGTGTTACGCAGAAAACAACTTAGTGTTCTTGTTGCAGTAAATGCATTACTTAACAATCCAAATAGGACAGTGTAGTAGCAATCAATTGAGGAGCATGGAACTAGGCAAGTACGACGGAGGCAAGGCTAACTTCTTGTCTGGACTTGAGTTAAACTTCACATACATTATTCCAGAGCATAATGTTGCTTGGAGGGGTCTGCAGCATGATTTTGACAGAATATCGGGATAAAAACAGATGCGCATCACACGTTCAGTTTTTGTTGCCAATTAAAAGGAAAATGAAATTTAAAACTACCGAAGAAAATTTAATACATCTTACCTTGTGAAAGCAAAAAATAAAGAAAAAGAATATAGATTTTCTATCTTAGAACTGCTTTTTATTAATTCAATTGCAAGAATGTGAACATTTTCGTAAATGTGTACGGCCAAACGATAAGAAGTTGGAAATCGCGTTTTTACAGTACAAAAATGACATTTTAAAAACTTAAACAATTCGTGTTCAAGTAAATAAGAAATTCTTACAACGATTTGCCTTCGAATAGTGTATCCACTGTTTGGTGAATTAATTAAATTTATAACGAAAACTAAATAAATCGATGTTTGTGCTTACTAAATAACTAAGAAAAATGTAGGATACTAAAAAACAAATGGAGCTTTCCACAAGAACATGACAGAGTACTTGATGAAAGCCAATAAAAATGTATGGTTGAATATCTTACTAAAACAGCTAATATATTTTTTGGGTTATCACCTTAAAGAAATTCGTAAATTGGCATTCCAGATGGTACAGAATTACTCATTAAACATGCTTGATATGTGGAGAAAAAGCAGATGGAAGGGGAGGGTTGATTTTCTGGCTTTATGAAGCAAAACCTCAGAATTTCAATCCGGGTGACTTAAGCCACAAGCTTGCCAAGAGTTACCAGTTTCAATGTTATGAACAAATTTTTTTTTTGACAATCTGGCTAAGGTAATAGACAGCTTCAATTTGAGGCAAAGGACATCTATAACACAAAACAGGTGTAATAACAGTCCAGGAACCTGTAATGTTGTTGCTGAGAAGGGTATCAAGCAAGTTAGCACACTAACTTCAGCTGAAAGAGGAACTTTGGTGACCATGCTATAGCATAAATACAATTGGTAATAGCATTCCCCCTATTTTTATTTTTCTACAGTTAAGATATCACGATCATTTTATCAGAGATGGTCCAGTGGGATGTATTGGAGCAGGCAATACCAGCGGGTGAATGCACAAAGAAGAATTTCTATTTTATCTGAAACATTTTAAACAACATATTAATTCTTCAATTGATCACAAAGTTTTACTTCTTTTAGACAATCACCAGTCTCATATTAATTTATGCTATTTAGATTCCTGCAAGGAAAATGGCATAGTGATTGTTTCATTTCCCCCCCCACACTACTCTCATAAACTCCAGCCACTATATCGCTCTGTTTACAGTCCTTTTAAAAAGGCTATAAATTTAACCTGCGATACCTGGATGAGAAATAATCCAGAAAAAACAATGACGATTTACTATATTCCAAGTGAGTTAAAACTGTTTTGCCACTTGCACTTACTCATTGAAATATCATAGCTAGAGTTACCAGCACCAGAATTTATCCATTCAATAGGAATAAATTTTCAGAAATAGATTTTGCTCCTTCATATGTTACCAATAGACCAGCACCTGAGAACGTTGACTTATTGCCAATAATGACCATAGTTGAAATTATAGTAAAATCAAGCATTAGTTAAAAGCATGTTAGAAAAGGGATTGCAGATCTAAGCACTTCTATATCAGAATTTTCTCCAAAATGCAGCACCAGTCAAGAGAAAGTTAGCAATGAAGAAGGTGTAGGTCTGAGCATGTTTATATATGAATTTTCTCCAGAAGCTATTAGACCATTACCAAAAGCACCTCCTAGGAAAACAATTGGTAGAAAAATATCTAGAAAGTCAGCAGTTTACACTGATACTCCAGGAAAAGATACAATTCAACAAGAATATGAAGAAAAAAGAAATAACAGGTGAAAAAACCTTTAGCAGCTTGAAAGTAAATCCAAAGTTAGAGAGACCAAGAAGATTAATTCTGTTTGGTTTGTTTATAACCATACAGTACTAGCCCATATAGAGAAAAATGAGTGCAATGTGTTGATTGCCGTTATTGGCCCCACAAAGAATGCACTCAACAATAATAGAATTATGCCTATCTGAATAATATTTGTAAAACTTGTTTGTGTTATTATAATTAAACCAATCAAACTCAAATTTTATTGCTGTTTCAATTGTGTTTCAACTATCCCTGGTAAAAGGGCGTTTGAAACAGTTTATCAGCCTTAAACGCTCTTTTAAAATATTTTAATAAAAAACTATAACAAAAGAAGAATTTATAGCTAATAACTATAATACAATAAACTTCATATGTATCACTTAACATTGCCAAAAAGTAAGCCAACTATAAAGAAAAAACTTTCGAACCGAAAATGTTTCTATTGTCCCTGGTCTATGTACAGAATCTGTATATGCAAGAAGAGTTAGTAATGTTACTATTATCACTAGTAGTGATCGAGAAGAGGTTGCTGTTTAGTTTTTTAAATCCTGCTAGTTCACTATTAGGTAATTGGGCTGTAGCAGTTAACTTTGACCAATCAGATTGTGAGGAAATATAAAAGAATTGTGCACCATCCCACTAGAAAATACATTTTAATAGATTTGAAAGTAAAATACTTTTGGATGCAATACCTTCAGGATTTTGATTAGATGACATGTAATACCTATTTCTAATTTTAGTAAGACTAATAATTTTGGAAACTTTGCAACAAATATTTTGAAAGTATCAGGTCGAATATCCAACCAACTTAGTACTACTTGTGAATCAGACCAGAAGCAATATGCAACATTCACAACAAATAAAGCGTTATTGATTTTACCAGTTAATTGAATACCCAATACAGCAGCACAAAGTTCAAGCCTTGGAATAGACAGGGATTTTAATTGGTGCTACCTTGGTTTTGGAATATGGCAAATTTATTGTAATTTTATTCTTCTCATTAACAGAACAAACATGGACACAAGAAGCATATGGATCTTTAGATACATCATTGAGACAATAAATATATAAAATATTGGAATCTACTCTTATCACATGATGGAGAATTTCCAGTAAATTTAATGCTTTGAGTTGACATCGAAGCTTGGACCACTGCCTTGTAAATTCTAAGGGAATGTCTTCATCTCATTAAATTTTAATTGATCAAGGTTTTTGAATTATCACTTTAGCATTTTAGTCAATTGTTTTAGATCAAAGGGTTTAATAATCCAAGAGGATCATATATTTGTGCAATATCTGACAGAATTTGCCTTTTTGTTATTATCTGAGCCATGTTTGATTCGGAAATCGAATATTGTAAGGTGTTATTGTGACAACCACTGAATACCTAATGTTTTAGACTATTCATGTTCTCTTAGCAATAAAATTCCTAACGAATCATCAATTGAACTTAATTGGGATAAAACTTGTGGTTTGGTGGAGGCCCACTTTCTAAGATAAAATTCTGCTGATGTGAGAACATCATAAAGTTAGTTACATAATTTTGCCAGTATTTGTATATTATTCAAATTTGTCAAAAGGTCATCTACAAAAAAGTCGTTTAGTATAATTTTAGAAATAATTGAACTGACATTGTCTTTTAAGGCAAGTTTTTTTAAGACATTTTATTGCCAAATAGGAAGCAGAAGTAGTACTGCAACTTATGGTATTTAATTAAAAACTTGAGTCTTCTTCTGGAGAATTATGCCAAACAATGCATTGCAATGGTCTGTCATTAGGATTTACCCATATACATCGATGCATTTTAGTAATAACAGCTGAGAAACTTATTTGTAAATACGAAATCTAATTAACATTGGCAGTATACCATTTTGAACTTAGGTCTACTGTACTGTAGATTATTTAAAGACCAACCACCATCAGAAGGACATGAACCATCAAAAATGACTTGGAATTTAATTGTAAGGCTTCCCAGATAACACAGTAAGCCTATTTTAAACTTAATGCAAGCTTGCAGCAACAACCTTGAGAACTTGCAGTAAGCTGGCAAATAGAGTTTTGTAAGAGAAATAAAAGGCATTTTGCAAGCTTACAGAAAGTTTATTGTATATTTGTGACAGATGTACACCTGGGTATTGTTGAAGTCAAATAAGAGGCACTTATCAAGCTTCCAGAAGACTTATTTCACACTTGCAAATAATTCTTTACTCCCCCTTCTGTGTTCTTCATGTTTGCAACTATACAATATTTTTTACAAACTATCAACTTTAGTCATCCAATTGTCTACTGCATTTCATTTTTGTCCGAAATGTAAAGTAATTGGTTTGGATAATTATAAATTTTACAGTATATATGAAATATTGCATAGTTATGAACAGCTTTTGATGATAATTTATACAACTGATCAGAATGATACTTTTTATCCAGAAATTTAACTAAAATAAGCTAACAGAAAAACTAAAATATAATAGTTCTCTTGAAGCAACTCCATAATTTTGATACCATACATCAACAATTATGGTGAGTTTGAAAATAATTATAATAAAGATAATTTTGCTATAAACATGAATAAATAAGTCAGATCTAAGTTTAAAAATTTCCTTATTTGTTATTTATCATTTGTTCAAAAATACCTTACAACATGTGCATGTCAAATTTAATTTAAAGCAAATGTTGAGTAAAAATCTTATTTACTTCATATGAAAAATAATTGTTTCATTTTAAATTGTTTTTATTTTATTAAAGAAAGATAGTGACTAAGTGAAATATTCCAGGTATTATAAGTAGGTACTTATGTAAATAAAAAAAATAAAAAGTAAACGACAAAACTTATTAAATTATTTAATATTTTCATCTTGCACTTGTTACATGCACTGCTATTGTCCCTGAAATCAATACGAAACTGGTGTTATAATATTTCTTCCAAGTTTCAGTTTAAGAAATTATATATCTGACATGGAGGATATATAAAAGTCTTGTTGATCTTCTCTTTAATCAGACCTTAGCTTGAGTTAACCAGCCATTCACAGCTTCCCTGATGTATCCATCATTTTCTTGTTACCCTTTTTTACAAGCCACTATAAAAATAAAATTATTAGTGTAGGTATGCCAGTGTTTTTATCAGTTTCAATTTAATTCATTAATCATTTCTGAAATATAATTATGCTTTAATTTATAATTACCAAGCCCTTTGAAAAGTGAAACCAGCAATAGTTTAGGAGCTTAACTCAACTAGATACAATATAATTTTGTAATTTTAAATAGCAAGCGCACTAGTATAATAAAAATTGATTTAAATATGTTCAATTACTTCTCATTATTTTGCAAAAGTTGCTAGATAATGATATCTACTTTTAGATACCAAGGCAGACACTTCATAAGTGTATGTTACTGTGCTATTTATCAGTTATGTTAGGTGAAATGAAAATCTAGAACACTTTCGGTTATTAACCTGCATCATATGATATTTACGATGCATGTTTTTTGTTTAATCCGACATTTATTTTAAATTCATAAAAATGTGTCAGTGCATTACGTATACTCCCTAGTAGTCGTGGCACGGGCATCTACGTGCTGGCTTGCAGAGTAATCCATTCATGATAGGGAGCTTAGTCTGTATAGAATAACGTTAGGTATGCCTGGGATAATGCTGGGATTGTGGTTACGCTTGTAGCACATAGGCTAAATACGTCAACACTGACCAGTATGGTGTCGATTCCATAAGTAGGGAATGTTACATCGACATAGGGTACGATCTAGGCTAGCAACCAGGTCTACCTTGAATAATACTGCTTAAAACAACACTAGAAAAGCCTCGGACAATCAAAGCCATGGTGAGCGGCTGAGATTGAACAAGATTGGCCCACCTTGGAATAAACGCGAGAAAATGGAATGGAAAG
>JAHWXV010081702.1:0-17206 GCA_024586415.1 Phrixothrix hirtus
GATAAAGTTCATTTCTTTTACCCATTTGTTTAGCGTAGAAGTACAAACTTGAGGAAAGTCAGGATTATTGTCTTTCATCCTTTGATTCAATTCCTTTATGACTGGAAATTGATTTTCCATATAAAAAAGAAATATTTGTCTTCTTATACTGCCTTTCATGAAATCATCAATTTCTATCTTAGGCCTACTATTCTGGGTTTAGCTGCTACAACAGTACCAGAAACCCTTTGTTCACATGAAATCCTTTCAACACTGCGTGTGCTAATTCCCAAACATTTCGCTGTTCGTTTTGTTACTTGTTGAAGATTAATATTATTTATGCCAAGTCTTTTTTCCATTTTAAAATACTCTTAAATTTTCAATACAATTTTTTTAAATTGAACGGACATGTCTTGACACATCTTCTTTGAATTTTAGAAAAAGTAACATTTTTACTTTACAATACACTGTGTATCATTATGCTCTTTTGCTTAAAATCGGATTTCGTTTATAAACAAACTTAAATCGTTATCACAAAGTCCTTGCGTGGATTTCCTTTATCAATATCTATTAATTTGAAAAATATTTATCAACAAAATTGGTTGGTATTATTGAAACCGTCAAAATATGTTTACATTATTACGCAAAGAATAATTTCTTATAACAGAAACATGTTTACCGCTAACCTCAGAATGGCCTTCAATGCGGTTAGCTACGAATTAACATATCGACAGCAGTTATTTGCATCTTTTTCAAAATCTTTCACTTTCAATTATAAGACAATTTTTAATAATTTGTTAAAACCAATTAACTTCTGTTGTTCAAATAATGTTAATGCATTTTATAAAAAAGGAAATTCTTAATTTCTATCAGAAATAGCGAATTGTAGCGAATTTACCTTTTTTGTAAAAAATAAAGAAACTACAAGTACTTCCTAAACTATAATATACACCGTTTCTTTTTCAAGGTTTAAGCTGTATACTGTTCCAATTTTGTTAAATTTTGTTCACCAATAACAAAGTTATAAACTTTTTAATATAAGCATTCTGTGAACACGACAAATTATTGCACTTTTTTGTGGGTCCCAAATTCATGTCTGCGAGGTGTGTGTGTGTGCGTGTGCGTGCGTGCGTGCGATTACAACAATTTCACTGAAATTAGATAACCGGAAGTGCCACTTTACTCTTGTCTTTTTTTGGTTTCTCGTGATTTTCTCACAATCGACTCCAACGATTTTTTTAAAATTTATTGTATTTCTTAGACATTTAGTGGCCTTTCATATAATTATGATGGTTTCTCAAAGAAATGTCCGTAAAACGAGTAACCAGAAGTACTTTTACCATTAACTATGAATAAAATAACTATGAAACTGGCAGTCCTCGATAAATGAAAATTTATATTTGAAATCCTACGTACCTTTGTTTGCTAAATTAAGAATTGGTTAAAATTGAATAACCGGAAATACAACTTTATTTCTATTGCTTTTTAGATATTTTCCGAATTTTTTGTTTTCCGCGATTTTCTCGAAATCAGCTCTAACAAGTTTTTTAAAATGTGTGAGATTTATATTTGTGGTCATAACTGCGTTTGTATGCCAAAACAGGAATGTAGTTAAAATCTAATAACTGAAAATTCCACTTTATTTCTGTCATTTTTAGATATTCTCCGAATTTTCTTGAAATCGGCTGTAACTTCTTTATTTCGTTTTATATAAACTAAGCAGTTTCTTTAATAAATTTTCGAAAATCGAGTAACCGGAAGTATTTAAAGTATTAATTGTGAACAACATATCTCAAAAACGAAACATCATATAAAGCTGAAATTTTATACTTAAGTTTTATATCTTCTGCACATGAGACGTCAAGAATTTAATTAAAATCGAAAGACCGGATATGCCACTTTATTCTTGGAATTTTTAATTTTTTTTTGCAATTTTTCAAAACCCGTTATAACATTTTGTTTAAACTTGCTACGATTATTATTTTACGTGAACTTGGCGGTTTTTTTTGAAAAAATGCGCTGAAACACGTTATCAGTGAAAATTTTCGAACTTAAGCAGCCTATCGCGTGTCCAGTAACTTGGATGGGTGACCGTTACAATGATCGTTTCCAAAATAATCGTAAATAATATTTTAATCATTTGTGGACACTATTTGCATATCTATGTGCGTAAGAGAAAGTTGCGTGTTGTCTCACACAAGAGTTTTACTTTCTCTTACCCTATATGATATCTAGGTAAAAGAGAAGGTGTTGTCTTGGTCCAAAATTTTCGATGTAGAAATTTTAGTGGATTCCCTAAGTCCGCAAATCATGTTTTTACAAATATAGTCTGTGTTCGCGTGTCTGTGAACAGCATATCTCGAAAACGAAGGGTTATAGATAATAAAAATATATAAAATAAAAAAAAATATATACGCTTGTATCCATGCGAGCACGCAACAGCACTAATTTAATTAAAATTGGTTAACCGGAAGTGCCAGTTTACTCTTGTCGTTTTTTGGTTTTCCGCGATTTTCTCGAAATCGGCTCTAACTATTTTTTAAAACTTAGCCGTTTAATGCTATTTCATATAATCCAGGCAGTTTCTCAGAAAATTTTTCGTAAATCCAGTAACCGGAAGTAACTTTACCGTTAACTCTGAATAAAATTGCTATGAAACTAAAAGTCCTAACTAAACGAAATTTTATATTTAGGTCAGAACTACCTTTGTATGCAAAATTAAGAATTTGATTGAAATCGAATAATTGGAAGTACCACTTGATTTCTGCTATTTTTAGATATTTTCCGAATGTTTTGTTTTTTGCGATTTTCTTGAAATTGGATCTAACGATTATTTTTAAACTTTATATATTTCTTAGCTACTTAATTCCATTCTGTATTAACTAAGCGCTTTCTCTAATAAATTTTCGAAAATCGAGCAACCGGAGTTAATTGTGAACGACATATTTTAAAAACTAAACATCATATAACAATTTTCCGTACATAAGACGGCAAGGATTTATTTTAAATCGAATGACCGGAAGTGCCACCTTATTCTTGGGATTATTAAGTTTTTTGCTATTTTCTCGAAAACAGATATAATTTTTTTCAAACTTGCTACGGTTCTTATACCTTTGATACTATTTTACGTGAACTTAACGGTTTCTCTAAAAAAATGCGCTGAAACAAGTTATCCAAGAAAATCTCTGGAGTCAAGCAGCGTTTTGTGAGTTCAGTAACTTGAATGGGCGATCGTTACCGTTATTGTTCCCAAAATAAATGTAAATAACAATTTAATCGTTTGTGGACACTATTTACATATCTATCTATATACGTAAGAGAAAGCTGTGTGTTATCTCACACCAGATTTTTAACTCGTGAATGTCAGCACAAATTTGTTTGTTTGTTTGTTTTTGTGATAGAGAGATCGGGATGCGGAATTTGCCTTAGCCCTCTTGAACTAGAACTGTTCTATTGTCATTTGTAGGAATTCCACCGCCAGTAGGGATTTTTAACGTGCCAAACATCGCATTATCACGGGACCTACGATTTTACTTCATTATCTGAGAAGAAGATATATTTTTATTTTAAATTTTTCTCCGCCGAAAAATTTACCGATCTCGATCGGGTTTGAACCCGCGTCCCTTGGGTGCAGAGGTGAACATGCTAACCACTACACCACTCGTAGCCGGCGCGCAAATTTGTAGTGAATTTAGTTTTCGTTTATTTTTAACGCAGTTTTCGCCATTTTTTAATATTCAGAAAATGTGTCAAAAAACGCACTTTTTAAATTGTTTATTTGCCTTGTTGCCAGAGTAGCAACATCTTCCGAATTACTTCCGTTATAGGTCTAAAAATTTGAAGCAACTTCATGGTTACTGAGTTAAAATGTGGACTTCTCTACGGATGAAGTTAATGCGTCACGTTTTTGTTAATAGAAGTATAATTAAATAAAATCTTGAAAAACTAATAAGGCTCCAATAAGAAGGGGATTCTTTGGTGGTAGGTTAGACGCTATCGATATATTAGATAAACGAAATTTTTCGTTATTAAAATTTTGGTAAATATTGTGGGTAGTATTTGGACATATTTATTAAATTTTAATGGAAAATTTTAATATTAAATGTCGGTTTTAGAACTTAATCGATTTGCTTGTATTTTAAAAATTTTATTATGTACAAAGACTTGTTTTTAAACTGTGCAACGATGCGACAGTTGTTTTTACATTTCCTATTTCTTATTTTGAATTATAACCAAACCGATTCCGTTACGATACAACAAGAAATTTATTGATTTTTAGTATGTCGATTTCAGTCACGTCTCTAAAGAAACCTATTGTCTTACATCATTAAAAGCGGGCGGTATCCGGAGACAGACATGCCAGACATTAAAGAGCAAGTGAAACAAAACCGAAGTTTGATATAAATCTTGGTTATAAAAAATACGAACTTTGATAAACACCCACCTGCAGAAGAATTCTGGTCGTATTCTATGCCGGGCAAGGAAATCATCATACACCCGCAGAACGGCCAGCAGGTGTCCCGCAACTGCGGCGTTCTGCTCGTACGTTTCATCCGGCAACAGCATTCTGAAGACATTGTCCTCACTCTTGTTCTTACTTAAAACACTTAAATTTACTTTTAGTTGCAATTAAAAGTAGGCGTAGCCAAAATATCCATTAATGCGTCCGTTTTTATTTTAATTGAGAAGTTTTTTATCACTAATAGCCAACTCCCGGAAAAGTCACTGCAATTAAGATATCGATGCTTTGATTTTATGGAAGCTAATGTAATTTATTACCTAGCCATTTTATAATGTATTCAAGAGGTTAGCTAATTGATTCACTTAAAACGAATTTTTCTCCACATTTTTCGGCTAGCACGTGGTGCGTAATAAATACTATTTAAAATTTGGGAAAATTAATATCAAATGTTTATTTATAAATATCCGTGAGTTCGTTTCGTAATCGCCCATTAAACTCTCCGGGATATTAACTTTTAATGGGACGTATAAACCTAATATTCTATTTTAATTTAATGTAATTTAAAGTAACCAGGAAGTATTTCGTTCAATTTCCAATGAACCGATTCGTCAAAAATCGTTTCGTTGTGAAGCACTGAAAGAAACTCGGCGGGACGCGCTAGATGTTATAAATGATACATTTGCTGCAATTTGTCATGGATTTTTTTAATTACCTGCATCGTCACCGATTTGTTACGATTCCTTTTAATTAAAACGAAAAACATTAACTTCCATTATTTTTATCAAAAGTTATTTTCGAAATTTACTACAGCGAATTTACAATTTCTGTATTTGATTACACAAAATGCAAGAACAAGTTTTATGTTTGAATTCCCGTTCATTAATCACTAATTAGCAAATTCGAAATCGCACACTTCCTCAAACAAATTAGTCGCTACATAAATCTCCTAAGACCTATTGGTCTGTTTCACATACCGTCCTAGATACTCTACGCGCGCACCCAATTTTTTTCACTAATAAAACACGATCGTTATAAAAGCGCTCATTCACTACCATCAAGCTTTCTATAATTATTATGTAGGAGTTTGATTGATAACAATGCGTCCACTTTATGTCGCTGGCAATCAACGTGTGCTGTAGTATCCTACAAGAATCAAAAACAGCGTGGAAATAAACGCATGCGCATCAACTCCTAAAACACGCGGTATGTGAAGAACTTACCAAGAATCTTATAAAGATTTTTATTTTAGAAGATTAATTACAACAATTATAAAAGTCGTATGTATTACTAAATATAAAAAATGTAGGAATTGCAGACGTTTCAAGAATTCCCCAGTATGCACACCACCCAAAATTACGACGACTATAATTTTGAAAACTAATTTATCAATATCTGAAAAAATCATCATTAAAGCTTTTCTTCGTAAATTTCATTTTGGAAAACTTCTTTAAGCACCGTTAAACTCTTTAAAAATTTTAGAATCGCATGTCCGACTGCAGTTAATCAAAACTTCAATGTTAGCACTGAAATTTCAATAAGGACACCTCAGCCATTTTATATCTTTTAATTTTGGATAGAATTGCCACACATTAATTACTAATCTGTCAGACTTAACGCTTTCTGCATTTAGATACTCTTAAATTCGGCAGTAGCCTTCATGCCGTTAGTTTCCTTTTCTAGGTTGTACGAGGACAGCACCGAAATTACCCGACCTGACTATGAAAGAAATTTTATTTTTCAATGCATTATTACATCGTTTCAGTAACACTTCAATACCCCTAAAAACTATTCCTTTGGGTTGTCTTCAAAATACGTCCAAACTGCACCCTTCACCTCTTCGTTGTCGCTAAAATGACATCCTCGAAATTGGGAGCCATATATATTGCCTATACGAAGGGAGATCGATTTATTCAAAGCCGAATTGCGACTTGTGTAATTTTACCGTGTGCACGCCTACATTGTCATGGAGCAAACGCACGCCTCTGGTCAGTTTCTCCCGTTGTTCTCCCGAATATTTTGTGCACGAGTGCTGCATAATATGCCCTGTTGACTGTGGTGTTTCATTCTTTGATGTCTATAAGAAGAATGCCCTCACAACCCCAAAATATCGTGGCTATCACCTTTTTGTTGACTGACAGATCTTGAACTTTCTTGACGGTGCTTTTTCTTTTCGCCACAATTCCATCAACTCCCTTGTGGACACTATAGTTTCATCTCCTGTGACAATTGCCTTCAATACACCCACAGAGTTTTCTCCATAGAACCCCAAAGATGATCGAGCACATTCAACATGACGCTGGCGTTGAATTTCTGAAAGATTTTTGGGGACCATCTTGCATTAACCTTATTCATGTCTAAATGATAGTGGAAGATTCGGCACCTTTTGTGCTATTTCTTTCACCTTCAAGCGTTAATCGTGTAACAGGAAATCTTCAAAAAGAGCAATATAGACCGTCACGACTCTCACCGTTGCCGCTGTTCTAGCGTCATCTTCCAAGAACTCTGCCACATTCGAAACCGTTTTGACCAATCTTTTACCATAGAATAAGATGGCGAATTTTCCTCGTACATCCCATCCAGCCGATCTTTAATGTTTTGGGGCGAGAGACCATCTCGACTAGGGACTTTGATACCAGCTAGATACTCAATTCTGATGGCTTCAGACATCGTGATAAACGAATGACAGTTGTAAGAAAACTAATTCACGCAAAATTCCTTGTCATTTTTTCCAAGGCTAATGAGACTTGAATTTATGTGTTACCAATATTTTGGCCTGCTGCAATACCCTACCGGAAAATTTTGGCGCTGCCCTTGTATACCGAGGACAACTGCAAAAGAAGATAAAATATATTCAGAAATGAAATGGACCATAACTGGTTATCCCTGCCACAAACAGGAATTCATTGTGTTGTAGATGGAATTCTGACGGAAGTCCATGAAAGCTTGATCAAAGGAACTACGAACCCGTGAGAACAAAGGAGTCACAACCTCTTTAAATTCTTAAAAATGTTCAAACGATATTAAATGCCGAACTCTCCTTTAACTCACCAATGTCGGATCATGTTTTACAGGATTGTTTTAATTGCTTTCAGAAAAAATATTTTTGGGTATGCAAAATTTGCCCAAGTAATCGAAACGCAGCACTATAGACACGATCTAAATTTTGGAAACTTGTATTTAATCTTCTCATGTGCTCGCAATTATTTTATTGTCTTATCTAGCCTTTTTTGAAACCGTCATATTTATGAAAGGCAATACTTTTGTTTTAGGAAAGGTTGCCGACATCCCTAATTACAGGTTGTTTGTATCTTTTAATGTAGTATTATGTTACACATTTTTCTCATTGCTTAAAATCCTGCCAGAAAAAATGAGTCACATGGAACACTTTTTGAAAAATGTTGCCATGCTGTCATACAGGCTTTTAAATTAAGCAAAGAACAATAAGCACGATGTAAATTTCAGCGACACCTTTTCAACATCATCTCTAAATTATTGGTTAAGCACAATGATAACCTATATTCATCTTGTGTCGCGTAAAAATGCTCTCTATTATCCTGAAAATTTTTTAAAACGATTTATGCAAGCTGAAAAATAAGTACAGTTCTAAGTTTTTTTAAAATCACGAAAATCGTGATAGTACAATTTTTAAAACATATTGCGTGCTCGAAAATGTAATATTGTTGCTTATTACCCTTGCAAACAACACGCAATGCAAGTCTGTATTAAATATTTTCGGAATTCTCAATTTTTCAAAGATTTAAACACTAAAACGTTGTGTTTGGCAAGCAATTCAAAAATATTCGTTTTTTCTTTTTAATCTGAAGATTCAAAACCTTTATTTGCGTCTGTCACTGTCGAATATCTTTGACAAATACAAATCCGCCTCAGCTTTCGGTTCATAACAATTGAAGCTGACAACTTACGTTCCTCAATGTCAGTGTTAGCGTGTTCACTTCTGTGTTTAAAAAATACGGTAATTTTTCAGCCAACATTGTCAAAACATATTTTTTGCTCATTTCATTTTTTCTGTAGTACGTTTACGGAATTTACCCAATACAATCTTTCTTTTCAGCTCAGCTTCGAAATGGGGCAAAGCATAGTGGTGGTTTGTAGCGCTCGCTACGGTCTAGGTCGTGGTTGATCGTAGATATCCAATATTTGGAAGTGTCTTTCGCTTACTACTCTCAGGAGGCCCTTCGCTCCTAGTTCGTTTCTGATGTCGATGTCTGCTTAGCATTTAATAATTTCTTAAGAATCGCGGGGAGCTTGTTGCTTAAGATTCTTTCAATTAGGTTCTCTGCTTTTGATAAAATATGTAGCCCGGTTTTCAAATTTTGCCTTATTAACAGGGTGTGCCGGATATTTCCGGAAGGTTGTTGGGTGATCATTTCTGCAATTTGCGCATTTGGCTGGGGAAGTTTTCGGCTTATCATATTTTAAGATAAGTATTTCTCGGCGCATTTTAGGCATTTGAAGGGTGCTGTACATCGGTATCGGCATGCCCGAACAACTACTGCTGGGTGTTGTTTACTGCCTTTCGCTTTGTTTCGGTGGTCACTTTTAAGTTAAGTATGTATCTAACATCGAACAATGTTTCGCCTTCGATTGTTTTGGGGGCACCTACCACAATTAGTGGAAATCATCCGTATGAGTTTTTCGAAAACGTATCCCTGATGGTGGATCTTCTTCATTGCCTTTTATAGGGATGCTGTCCAGGATGCCGCAGATTGTTGGTGGAAGTGACAGGGTTCTTCCACTTCTGGAAGTATCTTTCTGAAGATATTGGACCCCTTGCAGTCTTTTGTAAAAACGCATACTCTATCTTTGGAATTGTGCGCTTTTTGTTATTTCTTTTTGTACCACAGCACTATGGAATGTGGCAGGTGAACTTTCGGCTTCTTTGATTTCTCTTCTGATGTGTTTGTTAGTGTGATCTTGTTGCACCTTATTTTTGGTAAGATTGAGGGTGAAAAAATATCTTGCGTAAAAGTTATAGCTACTTCCATTTGGTAATTTTCTGTTGCTTCCTCATTTATAGCTTCTTCATCGTTTGGGATGATTTCGTCGAATTGCATGCTTCTTTTCTTAAGTAGGGCTGGAATGTTTCCACTGTTGTGTAGTTTGATCATGTGAACTTTTCCTTCAGGAGTTCTAGGTGTGGCCATGGTGTTGCTTCCTTCCATATTTGTTGTATAGCTTTGCGAAATATAGCAACGGAAAGTTACAGGAAATCATCTGCTATTTACGGGGTCTCAATCTGCTTACTCCTGGTAAATTTCCAACGACTTGTTGCTACAGCTATCCAAGGAATCTCAATCTGCCTACTCTCCTCAGGGTGACTGTAACCAAATCGAATGCTTACCGCGCTGTTGCGCCTTTTATTCTCCTTTCAAGGCGTTCCTCACCTGGGAGGGATGCCTGAACTATTTTTAGGGGAAAACCAAGCGACTCACCTCTACTAAGCAGAAGGGACCTAACGTGGACTTCCCTGAAAAATTGCTCCTACCACTTGTCTTGACGAACTACTTATTGTCAAAATGTGCTTTCTTCTTGGATAACTAAATAAAATCCTAGATTCCATAGGTCACGTTAAAAAATCCTAGTAGGAGTTGGACACACCCGAGTTTGGCGAAATTCTTGTAGGCATCCTAGAACCTCAGCCAAAAATACATTTAGTACAATTCCAAATCACTGCCAACTCGTTCATTTAATTTTAAAATGACTTGGCTCTCACAGTGTACGTGCTTTAACCTTTCATTCTGCTTTTACAAACGTATATAATTCTCCGATTGTAAATAATGTAATACCATACATTCTAAAATTTGCCGAAAAAAGAAATCTAGTTTGTTCTTTATCTTTTTGCTTTTTGAGAATACAGGATTTATGCGTCTTAAAGTATTTTAAAGAAGCTCACTTTTTCCTTGGATTATTAACGGTACTACTTTTTTGCGTAATATATAACTATGAAGTACTTCACAACGTCAATATTGAATATCGCGATTTGTAATTAATGAATTGAAACAAACTATGGACGTAGTGCACCAGCTTAGAAAGATTTTTGTATTAAATGCGATGAGAATGAGGCATACCTAATGACATCTCTAGATGAGAAAACCCAGTGTGTAGCATGGTTCATTGTAACGAATTCACTTAGGTTCAAAGAAACTTTCGAACTTTCGAATACGAGAGGGCGCCACTGTCGAAGCCGTCAATACGTAAATGGAACGAAATCTTCATGCAAACAGGTAATGTTAATGTGAAGCATACTTTCGGCTGACCGAGAATAAATGCAGTAGACACAGCGCTCGCCACATTGTATCGTGTCCCCTGCACTTGTTTTTTAGTCAACTAAAATGTTTCACTTCAACGTTGCTCGTCTGCACGAATTTCTCGTTCCACTTAGGTATTGACAGCCGAGAAACTTTCTTTAGACCTGACTGAATTCGTTACTTGGCAGTGGATACTGGATGTTCCATTCTTATCACCTCTAATACAAAAAAAAACTTTTTGAGTTCGCGTTTTACAGCTTAGTTTGTTTCAATCCATTAATTACAAATCGTCTTATTCAATTTTGAAGTTGTTAATTTATTTAATTATTTTTTTGTTTTCTGGAATTTAGACTATTGTTTTGTATAAAGTTTTCAACTATGTTCCGATCGGTATATCTTTAATAAATCAGACATGTACCATATTTAAAAGAAATCTTTGCAACTACAAAGTAGCTTAGAATGTCATCATTAAGTAAAACAGCAGTTGGAAATATTTTTGTTGGACAAAAACCTTGAATGATGTTTTCATGAAAAATATTAGATACAAAATTACATTCGTACAACCAAAAACTTATTTGAAACAACATATAAAAGAACAAGACTGGAAAAATGATCATTTTTTTGAGTTTTCCTCATTTTTCTTCTAGCGTATAAACACTGCTCAAGTTGTGCTTAATTTTTTGGATGACTGTAACTTGAATTAAATATCATTGTTAGAGCAAAACATACAACCTTTCTTCTCTTGCCATTCCATGAAAATCTGCATTGTGCCATGCACTTCACAAACACTCCATTGCCTTGAACTGATGTAATTTGTCCAAGATTCTTCTTCGTACTTTATAACCACATAATTTCCTGTTTGTAGTACATACTCATTGACATACTGCCCTGTAGATGATTTGTTGCGTTCGTCTGAAATATTCAGAAATGACTGAAGAGATGGTATCTTCATCGCCCTTATTCCTTAGAAGGTTCCGATATATTCTGTAGCACTCAGATGAAATTTTGTTCCCAGCTTCAATGTTAAGCCTCTTCTTTCGCCCTTTAGTTTTTATTGGTCAACTATTTCTTTTCGTTTAACTTCAAGATATTACAAAAATGAGTCAGAAATAAGGGTTGAATCCACTGATCTAGGTCGGTCTATCTAAAGCAAACCAATCGCTTGCGCACTTGAGTTTCATCAGTTGGAAAATACATGTCTTCTTGAATCTAGCTTTCAGATTTTGTGCTAAATTAGCTTGAATAACGTCCCAAAATTTCTTGAGCAATGTGAGAAATACGTTTTTAGGAACAGTAGATAATGTTTGTCCTATAGGACTTGATTTCCACTGATCAAGAATTTTAAGGGTCCGCAGTGGATTAGGTCGAGCGGTTGTGTAAAATGGGCGCTAGCAATATTTTTTCTCGCATCGATACTAATGTGGGAACTAATAATATCTCCAAACATGCTTTTTTCCTTCGTCTTGGCATAAATCAGGCGAAAGTAATTTAAAAAACCAATCTTCAAAGATTCTTGTATTATACCATTCTAGTTTTGACCGGTTGTAACGAGCATCAATTCGTACTCCTTCTGTCCATGCGTCTCATAAGTGTAATTTATACCTTGTAATTAATATAGGGAGGCGGAATTTTCCTAAAAACGTTTCCACAAATCATTATGCTGACTAATGCTTTTGTAGAATTTTTGATAGATTCGGGATAATTTCATCCAAGTTTAGTTAGAATCTTTTCCTTCGTGGGTCAACGACGTGATTAGGTTAGGCGAACTTCTATTAATTCTCTTTTCAAGTGACTGAAAAATGACTTATTGGTTTCCTCATCAACAGCAGCCCTAACACGCTTGATGTTACTGCAAAACATTTGGAAAAGCTTGTCCTAGTGGCGTTTTAGAAACAGTTCTGTCCAATTTCTTCCTGGTAAATTATTTTTAAACTGCATTCGTCCAGATACATCTTAAATCAAATATTGTTTTTGGGAATCCAAAATTGCACATTGCACTAGTGTGCTGAATAAATGCCAATTCTTCTTCTGTAAAAATACAATGGTGGTCGTATCGCTCTTGTTTTCAAAATAGTTGAATTCCTTGAATTTTATGTTTAATGGATGCTTTACGCAGAGTTAAAACCTGTTAAACAAAGGTCCATTTTTGATCAATATGCTGCTTATAAAATTTTTCTGTGACGTTATTCTGGAACAATCAGAAATTGATTTTCAACACTGGTCCAGAAAATCGATTGAGCTACTGTTGAAACCCAAATACAAAATTTTATGAAATGAAACTGTACTTGTTAAAACATTATCTTTCAGAAAAATACCATGGCAAAACCTCTGCTATATTGAAAGTACGACCTCACGGAAAAATCGTGGCAGAGTTTGTCATGAGCAAACTTGCTCCACAAAATGCTAGAGCAGTCAGGGAGAGGTATTTGGCACCATCTTGTGTTTTACTGGTATAGGTAATAACGATTAGTTTCATTTCAAAATATATGATCCACTAACAACAAATAGTGCTACATGTTGCTGAAGAATTGATGATGTTTAAAGGGATATTTGGTCCATAGCTGGTTTTGAGGACTATTCTTGAGTGGTTTTATGGTAATAAATTAAATTAGATTAAACTTCTATATATTCTTATGAGTTTGTAGCAAATAGGCATCGCTGAAAACTATATCAGTGCAGTAGTTGGAAATTGGAACACGTTTCAGTCAGAGCTCTGAAAAATAAATGACACATCTGAAGTGTTGTATGAAATACTTCGAAAATCTTGACTTTGAAGAAGAGATATTCCGAACATTTTCCTAGATAGGTTGAGAATATAAAATAGACTAGGCACTATGTGACACAAAGAAAGACAACGCATAGAGAGAAAATTAGCGATCAGGAAAAATCAACCCGAATTTTAGTTCAGGTGGCCAGTGATTTTCGGAAACTTCACTAGGACTAACAAACGGTCAAAAAAGAGTCAGGCATGCATCGAATCATCCTTCCTAAGTGTTTTTCGAATTGTCTCGAACTTGGGCTGTATTTTCTGGCGATGTATATCATGTATATCATCTTGATAAATTATTTCTTCAATCCCCGCCCTTCGCTGAAGTTTCAATTTCGGAGACCGAGTAGGGCAATAAAATGTATACAAAACCATTCATCAGTGGTGTACATGATTTCACATAATTACACCTTTTATTTCAGCTTTCTCTTAACTACTTATTTTATCGAAAACGATATCGACCAAAGTAGTAATAATTCGTTTTTGTTACAAATTTTAATAGCGATACCTGAATTTATCAGTTACCAAACTTAATTTAACAACTTTCTTTGGAAGCGCGGTATAAATGGTTAAATAGAATAGAAATCGATAAAAGATACTGTTTTTCCCGTTCTAAGTATCTCACTAAATTACCTACTTTACTTTTCATCCTTTTTGCTCTTATCTTCGTGTTACTAATTGGGAACAATATAATGCAGAACGTCTGGAGCCCGCCCAGATAAAGTGGTGACTATAAAGTGTACCCACGTGGATCATGAGGTCGTTACACGTGATTTAAAAGATCTTTCAAGAATTATGGCACTAAATTAGTGATTTGTAGTAGGCGGACTAAGTGTTGTTTTAATGCAACTTTATTATTTATGTATACCTGCAATAGAAAAAACTTAAAAATTCTTTTTAAAATATGATGACACAAAGCGTTCTATTAATCTCGAATTACTATGCAAATCGTAGGCATTATTCAAAATTATTTCTCTCATATATTAAGGCCTCATTTGTTAATTCTATGGGAAATGTCGAATTATGCAAACCATTCTTAAGAAAGTTACGATTGCATAAATGACCTTTGGCCTCAGCAGCTAAATAGTGGAATAATATTCTTTACTTGTTTATTATTAAAATAATAACCCAAATGCAATGGAGAATTTTCATGCGTGAGTCGTTTGCGCAACATGCAAGAGATTATTGCTCAATAACAATTTGATGCGATAATTGACAGTTAACGATCATAACATCGCTTTTGTTGGTTAACTGTTGAGGAGAAAGCTATTAATCTATCGATATTTATAACAACGCCTTTAACGAGTGAATTTGTAGATGGCAGTTTTTATCGTAGATGAACTTTTACTCTCAGTTGCTAAAATTACCGTTTCACACAAATTTTTCAATATATTTCAAAAACCAAATTGGAATACTTTCCTTTTCTTAGAGTATTAATCTAGTCAAAAGTGGGTTTCTATCATCATCATTAAGTTAGTATTAAGTGTATATGTATGTACACATAACCTAAAATGTTTGGGTTATTCAATTTGTAAAAATAATTGTAAATTTTAGATTTTCTACATGCAAATGTATAAAGCACCTATTTACCATTGTTGTTTATATATAACTCAAAATATTGAAAATATCATTTCTGCGAAAATACAAGTAAAGTGCTTAAAAATACAAAACAATACAAAGGAAGCTCTGATTGTAGTCAAAAATATTGTAGTTAGGTATCAATCATAGAAAACTATACTTCAAAATGAATAAAGGATACTAAATTAACCAACCAAGATGGCGGCCTTGGCATATTATATTATGTATTAAAAACGTCAAATTTTACAAATTTAATATTATGAAATATGCAGCAATATACATTAATATGTATACACAGTAAGTAAATAAATTACACACACAATTAACCATAAAATTACAATATTTTGCAGTTTTCCTAGTTTTCATACCATTTTTTATAAATAGAAAGCAGCTAATATGCACCACACCCGTGCGGAGCATATCAATCGAAAATACTATAACCTATTAAGCTATGAAAACTTAATAATGTACTATAGAATTTTGAAGTAGGTACTGTTTTAAAATTAAGTAATAAAATTACTAAATTGACGTTTAATATTAGTACTTATATTTATGAGATTCTTATAACAAATTGGAGTTGACGATATCACTGTAAAAATAATAAATAGTTGCATTTAAAATAACAATTAATACTGTAAGAGTGCTTGTAATTTTAACTACTTTTATAACAATTATTATTTAAAGCCACGTTGTATTTAGAAGAACTTCCTATTATTTAGATTCAACTAAAATTCAAAACTATTGCGTATTCATCTTTTATAAAATTAAAAACTTTAATAATATTCCTTGTATGTTGCGTTAATGCGAAAAGTAGCTACATTTAACATAAAATATACTCAGTGACATCGAAATTACAACACCAAGAAGGAGTAGGCATTTCTTAATCAAAGTTGGTAGATCTGTAGGGCTGACATTAAATAATAATTTACTAACTTTTGAGGTCAAAATGGTAATGTGATAACGTCACATTTGACAGTTATTATAATTTTTTTGCTAACTTTTTCGGTCTATGTTTGTCGTACGATTTGTTGTTTTTTTTCATTGTTAATTAAAATTATTTTGGTTGTTGTTCTATTGTTAGCGTATTTTGTTTGTTTGATCATGCCTAGAGTACGGCAACAAGGATATTACCATCACATAAGCGAATTTGACAGAGGTTCAATTATTGGTTTGCGCGAAGCTAGTTTTTCATTTGGGGAAATTGCGAATCGTGTAAATCGAAATCGGTCTACTGTAATGCGAGTGTGTCGTATATGGTTTGAAGATGGCTAGGAACATCGTAAAAGAGAAACCGAGGCTTCAAGAAGAACGAATGAGTGTCAAGACGTCGCTTAAGACAACTGGCATTTAGAAAAAGATTTTCCTCTACTTGGTGATCAATGGTTTGATGAAGAAGGTCGCCTTGTAATTCTTAGAATAGTTTATGGCCGAATCCGAAGTTTTGGGTTACTATCATATCGTCCGCAACTTGTGCTTCCTTTGTCTGCAGAATATTGTCAGCGACGATTACAATGGTGCAATGAACGATCTCATTAGAATCTTAAATGGCATCGTGTTGTCTTTAGTGACGAATCTAGATTTTGTTTAGGAATGCACGACGATCGTATGAGACTCAGAAGAAGACGAGGTGAATGACGAAATCTTCGATTTACAGTTAAGAGGCATGTACACCGATTGTGGGTATTATGGTTTAGGATGCGATTATTTATTACATCAGGTTTCCCTTGGTGTTCATTCGAAGCAATATAACATCACAATGGTACAGTGCGAAGGAGGTCGGAACACATCTTCTGTCATACTTACAAGAGCTCGAAGATCCATTATTCCAGCAAGACAATGCACGTCCACATGTAGCAATGTTTTCCTTGAACTTCTTTGAGCAGGCCCAGATTCATCTTTTGCCCTAGCCTCCAAGATCTCTAGATCGTTCTCCCGGTCAATGTGTATGGGACATATTAGATAAAAGGTTGCGAAATTTGCAGCGTCCTCCTTTGACTTTGGAGGCCTTGAGGCATGAGGTGCAACTTACATAGGAGACAATACCCCAAAGACCAGATAAACCACCTTATTCAATCAATGCCTCGGCGTGTAAATGAATGTGTAAATCAGAGAGGCCGCACCACACATTATTAATAATTATTATAAAATTTT
>JAHWXV010081704.1:0-15319 GCA_024586415.1 Phrixothrix hirtus
AGATAATTTTACCGTATTGTACATATTTGCCTACGTCAAGATTACAATTTCAATATTTAATCCTTTAAAGGACATTTATAAACGGATACACTATATATGTCTGTAAATATTAGTTATAAGAGAACCTGCCTGTATATAATTCTTTTTGCCTAGTTAAATAATAAATCCAATTAATACATTTTGGTTGATTTAATACAAGGTATAATCATAAAAGTAAAGCCTTAAATTTAAAAATAATAAGACCAACGCAGTCATAAAATTGATAAAAGTTCAGAACTGAGTGAATGAATAATTATAAAAACTATAGCGTTAAGCGTAACAAAACCTAAAACTTGAAAGTTTTATTTCAAATTGACAGTTAAAAGTAGATTAAAAATAAGTAAACAGTCATTAAGTGCACAGACATCAAAAACCGAATAGCTTATTCTGCAGTGTACACCGAATCCAAATTCATAAAACAAAAGCATACAGGGTAAACTTGAATAGTTATTAAGGTCAATTAATGAAATAAAAACATCGAGGTAGAATCAAAAAGTGAAAATTAGTCAACTTAACTTCCCTGTACGTTAATAAATTCTGTTCACAGTTAGCCAGCGAATTAAATAGGTCGTATGAGACGAGCGATAGAACCCTTACCCTTCTCTGACTGAGATCTGCATTCCCGGAAAAAATATTGAGTGACAGGAAGCTGTCACAACTGAACAGGTGATTACCTAAAATGAATAAAGTTTGGTTTGAAATTCAGTAACGTTTTCTATGTTTCAAGAAAATTTTAATTAGTCAGTAATAAATCTTTCAGGTGTTTGAAAACCTAGAACTGTTTCTTAGAATAAAACTTGAGTATTATTAATTTAAAATACATTCCTTCTTAAAAGGAAGTTACCGCTTAAATTTTTTTTAATCAAACATATGCAAATATGCAAATAATTAAGCATTACTAACAGGCTAAAATGTCTTTATAAATTTCTTAACGAAGAGATTAAATCGATTTGCGACTGAAACAAATTATTGTTATTTGTCGAAGCTATCCACTTGACATTTTTAACTGTGCAATATATTTTCGTTTATATATGTAATTCAAAAACTATTTCACACATTATTTTATTAATCTGCATTATTCTATTACCAGAATCTGTGCCTAAGCGCTGGTTGTATTATTTTCAGACACCCTGTATGTCAGCTTTAGAAATAGATTCTAGTATACGGTCTTTTACACAGACAGCACCCACTTTATCATTACCGTACAACATTTAAATTTATAAACAGGTTTATATAAAAGATTAACTTAAATTATTTGACCCTTAAAATATCTTTTATTATTTAACCATTGTACTATTCTAGTATATTGAAGGTCAAGTCATATTAAATATCAACATTTTTTTAAATCTGAATTAAATAAGCTTTATCAAAGCTGTTGGCGGTATAATGTTAATAATTTTAATATAATATGTATAAATGGGTTAGAAAAATGTTATCTGTATTTTGTCAAGCTTTAAGTGACAAGCTACTCCAATGTAGTTTAAATTATGACATTTAACTAAAGATTGATTGTATGGCTAATTTTTCCCAAACTAAAAAGAATTCTAAACAGGTATTTATAAAAAACCTTAGTCAGTAGTTATTTCTCACAGCCAACAAGTTTAAATAAGGACAGATCTGCACCAAACCATAATTATCTATTATTAAGGGAATAAATACCCTACAGCAGTAATTCTTCTACTAATGTAAGCTGCAAATCTCTACTTTGTCAAATTCTAGTGGTACGAATGTAGGTACAAGTTATGTAAATTTTTCAGTCACTAAATATTATATAATATTTTAAAAGAAATTTTAATAGACGCTTCTTTAACTGAAATAGTATCTTTAATAATATAGTATAACAATTCGCTGCAATTACTACATAGATCACGTTCTCATGAAGCTTGTGTGCAAGCCATTTTCCTTACAGAATATTTGAAAATATGTTGCTGGGTATTATTACATGGTTATAGAATTCTTCTGCAAATGAAATTCTCCAATGGGTAATTTAATTCTTTACGGTTTCGCGTAATTGAAGACCTGTGGACTTTAATATCATTTTATTATACCGCATATCTTGTATGAGTGACATTCTGCAATTTCATGGTTTAACGAATACTGCATTTTGAACTGACGTTTTAGATAACCTTGATACATTACAATTTTTGCACTTATTTCAAAATTTTATATAAGTGAGTGTAATTACATGATGGAATGGAAAGTTTTTTCAGTTATATTCAAATCATACGTAGCAATGAAATTACAAATTTTTACTTTCAATACCATAGACGTTTTGTGCTATTTTATTGCTAAATTTATTTACCGCTATATTAATATAAATGTTTGATTGTTCACTTGATATCTCTATTTACATTAGTTACCTGTATTGTTATAAATCATTCATTATATTTTTGTAAAAAACCTTAATTTCTATAAATATGTTTGGTATAGAAAGTATTAATATTTTTTAAATGTTGTTTACCTGCTAAACTGTGATGGAGTATTATTTATTCCTTTTTACAATTGTCTGTCATTACGCAAACACTCTGATATAGCTTCAGGGTCTCAGTATTTCCAATTAAGAACTAATGAATAATTCAAGATTATATACGAGGAGTGTTCAAAATCTTTTGCCTCCTGGTCTGCAACTTATTTATTAATTGATAAAAATGAAGTTTTACAATCAAAAGAAGGTTTAGAATACTCTCTTTCCGAAGAGTAATTGCATTTTAGATAGTCTCCAGCGGTTTTGATGCACTTTAGCTATCGATGCAGTAGTTTTTGCATACCATCACAGAATAACGACGGCATGAATAATACACTGCATTGGTGACCTCTTCATTGGACGCAAAGTACGTGGCCTTCAGATGTTCCTTCAGCTTCGGGAATAGCTTGAAGTTACATGGTGTTAGGTTCGGACTATAGAATGGGTGAGGCAAAACATCCCGGAATTGTAGCAAGGCGGCGTCTATTTCCCGATTTGTGTGATGCCAAGCGTTGTCGTTATGAATGGTGGCACTTTTTGGGAACGAATTCTCTATAGACGTGCACGCAAATATTTCAACGTCTGCTCAGTTGACAGGTGCGCCACACCATCACTGTGTGAAAAGACGGTGACTATGACTTTGCCAGCTGATAGCTGTGTCTTGAAATTCTTGGGATCAGGGGATCTTGTTGGTCTGTATTTCATGCTTTGGCGATTAGCCTCTCGGTTATATTGGATAGCCCATGGCTTATCTTCAGTAACGGTTTGATGGGAGAGGCACCTCTTTGTGCTTCATAACTGCTTCGTTATCAGTGATGCCACCTGGGAAATGAAAATATCAAACAAAAGCGGGAACTTCAAACTTTCTTTTAATTACAACAGCAATTAAATAAGTTACAAGCCAGGAGGCAAAAGATATTAAACGCGCTTCGTACTTATATAGAGCTTATATATACCTGTAGAACTTCCTAGTTCACATTTAGTATCTCAGTGAGTAAACGTCAATATTTTAATACGGTATGTACATGTTTATATTGTGCATTGCCATTCTGATTCATATATTTATGATTTTCACGAAATTTTATTATTGGAACTGGCATAAAATTGATTTTGAACTAATTTAATTTTTCCAATCGGTATATATGTATCAATATACTTATTGTGTTTACTTTACTTTACTCCCAACCTACTTAGAAAATAATTTGTACAAATTTTAGCGTAAGGCATTTTTGAAGACTTTGTTTTGGAGACTAGTAGACGCATATTTATATTACTATTTAATAAATAATTGTAACGACTTCCCTCAATTATAATGAGGATAGTTCAAATTTAAATCATAATGGTGATGTCATATTTATTAAAAAACAAAATTTACAGAACATTAAAAATTTGGCTCAACATATTTCAAATCGTTATAAAAATATTTATCCATATTATCTTAAAATTGAGGTTATTCTTAAATCAACTGCATCGAAGAGTTATTTTAATAGCAAGTTCCACTCATTGCAAATTATTCTGAATGGTGAATAAAAATACAAAAAGGACGTCCATGACCTTTATTAATTTGTATACCTTCATTGTCAACTAGTTTTAGAACAACACGTTCTCATCTCCTGGACATTGATTTTAATCAAAGTCAAGAGATACTAAATAATGCAACATGATTCATGTTAATAATTGTATTAAATAATTGCCAGGTTTTTATTTCACAAATTTGGAATAATTGTTATTTTAATTTCGTGCTTATTTTATTATTTTTTAAAATTGCCGTGCTTGTCATTACTATGTTTATTCATGCTACAGCATAATTTAATAATTAACATCTCTAAGCTTTAACTAAGGAGGTTTTCCTGAGGATGGGAGCATGTTGTTCTCAAAACTAGTTCTGAACAATGCATATACATCATTTTAAAACTTGAACTTTTATTCATCATTTAGACTCATTTACATAGAGGGAAAAGACTATTAAAGTAATTTTTCAATACATGTCATTCAATATAATCCCTCTCGAACTCTCTTACATCATTTCCAGACTTCTCAATACTTCATAATGTCTTTAAAATAAAAACGTTGAGACTGTGTGTGTAGCCAATTTTGCACAAATTATTTATGTTCATTATTTATGTGGAAACGTTTACCTCCTAGAGCTGTTTTCAGCAGACAAAGTGATAAAGGGAAGGTGTCTTAGTATTTCCTCGTGAAATCTCTCAAAACTATTTCTGGTTAAAATGACGGTGTGGTCTTGCGTTGTCATGAAGTAGTTTTATGCGTCTAATTGAGTTGGATCCTCTTTTCGATTGATATGTCGGTTTAATCGTTCTATCAATAAATTGCAGTAGTAAAGTGTATTAATAGTTTGCTACTTTTCTAATAAATTCTGTATAAAGTCCCTTTCGATTCCCAAAACACACTAACCCTAAGTACACTTGAGCGTCTTGTCTCGGAAACAAAATGAAGTTAGAATTTATCACAACTCATTATATATTTGAGATACTCTTACTTTTCGCTCTACAATGAACTCAGAAGTTTAATAAAAATTTCAACTCGTCGTCGTTTTTTCTTTGCAAGCTGCAAGCGGATATTTCAACGTGCATAGATTTTCCCATAATTCAGCTTTTTATGAGTTAATGAGAGCATATGTGAACTTTAACTACCTGAATGTGGTAGAACGTAATAATATTAATTAATAATATTTTTAAAATTCACATAAGTACAGAAGAGAAAAATTTGGCGCCATTGGCCGGGTATCGAACACCGGTCTTCTAGATTTGTAAATGTAATGCACTAACATTGCGCCACCAAGTCTGTGTCTCAGAACAAGTGAAACTTTTCCTACACGTATTTAATTTCTTTAATGTAAAGGTGTTATATTTTTGGACAAGTTACTAATTGATTAAGGAAAGCCGATACCAAACTAACATTCAATTCAATTAAGACAATTGTTAAAAGAAATTAAGTAAATGAGAGAAAATGTGAACTTTAACTACTTGAATGTGGTAGAACGTAAAAATATTAATTAATAATGTTCTTAAAATTGACATAAGTACATAACAGAAAAATTAGAACTTGGCAGGGAATCGAATATGGGTCCTTTGGATCTAAAGGGTTGGTATTAGATTTCTGGCTAAGCCTGAATTTTTTTGATATGTGCTTATGCCAGTTTTAAAAATAACATTAATTAATTTTATGAATAACTATTTAACACTTACCTTACTTATTCTAATGGTTTCTGATATTACTCTAACGGAATTATGGCGATATCCTCTAATAAGTTGATTATCTCATTTTTCAGTTTTATATAACAGTACGGCCTTACATGAAGGTTTTAAGCCAATCGTAAACTTGAAAATTTGACAGGACATTATACTCAAACTATGCTTTGGGTATAGAATGCATTTCGGTGGGTTTTGGGAACTCATTAAATAGGCAATTGATAATTATTTTTTATCGTTGAGAATTATGCGTTACTTGTCAAATATTTTGATAGTTACTGCATTGAACACAATTGAACTATTAGATGATCTCAGCGTAACTATATATTTTTAAAGAATATTTCAGATTGCTTCTCTTAGTGGAGTTGCATTTTACTTCTATTATATGATGTTGTATAAAACCTTATACAGAGAACCCTGTATTTACGAACACCTCTGATTACCATACACCCCCTGATATTGGACAATTTTCAAATTCCCAATGCAATTCCTTAAAAGAAATCTTTCATCTCCGGATCCTCCCATGATCGTACTCGGACACCAAATGCTCGTTTCAAGTCATGTAATTATATTTAGATTTATCTCGTCATATTGGATACTCATTCAATGTATTCATTCATCTTGAACATACACCACGTGTAAAAAGTCCCGCATAAATTCATTTAAAACTAACTGGCGGGTTTTTGTGAAAAATCCTCGAACACGTCCATTTTTATATTTAAGAAGAAACGATTTAAGCAAAAGAAATTACCAAAATGGCGACAGGACAACATTTTGTAAAAAAAATGTAAATGCAATGGGTACTTGGGCGATAACTGATTTTAAAACTCTAGGTCAGGAGGATACATCCACTAAGTTTCAAAACATTTCATTTAACCAAAACAAAATGGGGTACTATTAAAGTCGAGGAAATAAAAGGACTAATAATGAATATCTTTAATTGTAAAAAAAATTCTTGAGCTTCAAGAAAGCGGATGGTGCTGTGATGGGACTGTTGATGACGCCGTGGTGCGAATTTTAGCCTCGTTCTTAACCAAGGCGGCGCAAACCTAATAGTAGGAATAAAATAACCATAGTAACTATAAAATAAATAATAACGTCAGTTGCAGAAAGTGTTTTCTAAGTATTTTTAAAATAAACATTCCAACGCATTACTAAACTTAATAATAAACAACAAAAATGCTTTTAACTAAACGAGAGATAATCGAAATATTAATGATGATTGGATTTCGTGATAGAACTAGGTCACAGAAGACCATTGCCCAATTTCTCAATCTACAGTTAGCTGTATTGAGACCAAATAAAGGGAACTTGGGCATGTTAGAGATGAGGCAAGAACTGGAAGGCCAAGCATAGCTGAGGACGTTGAATTGGACGTCATGCTAGAAGTTACCAACATTCCTCAGTGTTCTCTCAGGATGTTGCTCAAAATATAGAGCTGTCAGTGAAAACGGTATCTAACATTTTGCATAGGCACGACTATCACCCATAAAAAGTGCAACTTGTTTAACAGATTCCCGATTGTAACGATGACTGTCGAATGCAATTTTGATCCACTTGATCCAAGAGACATCTTTTTAGTATCCAGAGAAGGTGAATGTTTGGGCAGGCATCCTAGGCGGCCAAATTCTAGGGCCACTACTAATTTATGGAAACCTTAATGGGAAAAGATATTTTGATCTTTTACGATCTGAATTGCGTCCTGCTCTCATTGAGATATTTTCCAATGAGCTAAATCCTGACACAGCAGATGAACAATTGTGGTTCCGGCAGGATGGAGCACTTCTCCATTATACTCGAGATGTTAGGGAGTATTTAGACCAGACATTTTCTGGTCAATGGATTGGGAGAAGGGGTTAATTGTTAATTGTATGGCAGGCTCGTTCTCCTGATCTAACCTCATTGAATTTCTTCCTATGTGGTTATGTAAAGGGAAGAATATAACGGTACTATCTTAACGATTTGAAGGACTTGAGAGCACGCATAAGAAACTAGATACGTCAAATATCCGTACACACCGTATGGTGTGTAACATCCAACTAGAATTTGTAAATCGTTTGGCGCACTGTCAAGCAGTTTGAACATTTAATTTAATTTCTTTATTTTATTACCGACGAACCTTTTACTTCGTTATTGTTATTATTCTGTATACAATTAAAAGATATTCATTATTAATTTTTTTATTTCTTCGACTTTAACAGGACGACATATTATATTTGCTAAAGAAAGTGCTTTAAAACTTAGTGGTTGTACCCTCCTCACTGAAAGCTTCAGAATGAGCTATTGCACAAATACCTATTGTATTTAATTTTTTTACAAAATATTGTCCTGTTGTCATCTTGAAACATGAAAAAATTTTTTTTACTTAAAACGTTTCTACTTAAGCGGAGGATTTTTCATAAAAACCTGCCAGTTAGTTTTAAATGAATTTATGCGAGACTTTTTACATACGCTGTATATTTTTATAACTCCAACTGATCGCAAACTATCTTATTATTTACAACTACCTACAAAGAAATCGTTATGATTGCGGTAAAAGGACTAACCCATTAGTATATAGAGTCCTTTATAAGGGTCATTTAATAAAATGCCTTTTTCTTAGATAATTCACAATTTTTGTACTACCGAGCGATTGCAATAAGAAACTGAAATTAAGTGGGCAGCAATATTATTTTGAAGTTTCAAAATTATAAATTAATGACAATTGAATCAGTGGCGTTCTTTTTTTGTATACTAAAATTGAAACTGTCAATTTGTATCTGTCAAAATATTTTAATGTTAATATCACCTTTTTCTAATTAATTAATTCATTTACCTATAAAGTATAGAAATCCATTATAATAACAAAATATGGGGTGCATGATATAGATAAATTACAGTTAAACATTAATAAATGTTTAGTCACTACCCCACCGCTGAACATGATAGTAAACTTGACTTAAAACATTAACAACCCATGGTGGCAGTTACTCAGGAACACCAATACATCATAAACAAGTGTTTTATGTTAAATTTTATAGTTGCAGTGTTGTGCTAATTTAATTGTTGGTTTTGTCAAGTTATTTGTTCTACTATGGATGAAAATTTATACAATATGAAACACAAGTTGTAAATAAATTTTAATTCCTTTTTATTGCTTAGCAAAGGAAGCATAATATCTTTAAAACTTATTTATAGACAATGCATATTACAAACACAATCTATAAGGATTCTATTAGCTATGTTGATTTGCCTGCTGTGCACTAAATTGTTCAATACTGGCTTGCTTTTCTTAAAATTATTTTATGTAAACACTCCACGCTATTACATAACCTATAAAAAGCTTATGTCCGTTAATGGCGACTAATAGGCAGCAATTTATTGTTGCTATTGTTATATAAATATTTTATCCTAAATTGCATATCTACTAAGTAGTTCAAATGGATTATTGACTATTCCTGTACAAATGTTTTGCACTATCAACAGTACAGTAATAATAATAAAGAATTTTTTATCTGTACTTATTTGACAACCAGCCTTTTTATATAGGGATACTAAATGTCATATTTGATAAGATATTGTTTTAATCTTACTATTTTACATTTAAATATCACTAATTGAAGTAAAGCATTCGATATTACAGATTTGGTCTTCATCAGATTTTATGTGCCCCAAAGAAAGGTCATAATAACGATGCTAATTTTGAAATTTATAGAATGCCTTCTATATATGGAATGGAAACTGATCAAGAAAGCGGCAGGAGTGACAATGAACACGATATAAATTTCAACCACTTAGGATCCAGCATGCTAATAACACCTTGCACAGCTCAAAAAGTGGATAATGATGAACCAGGCTTAAATCAATTTGACTCAAGTGACGTCATTCCTATTTCCAAATATATACGACTTGAAGAATCATAGACATCGAAATCCTTTCAATATAGGCCTGTCGCATCTAAGGCTTGCATGAATATCAAATGGACTAAGCCAACACAACTCAATCATAGTATCAACGTTGATTTCACTTTAGTGCCACCTTCTGCAAAACAACAGATTTTTTCTCAGAAAGCTTCTGCAAATTTATAATAAGGGTAATAAAAAATCATTCACAACAAAACAATAATCCAAAAAATTTAATTTCAAACAATTTATACGTATATTTTGAAGTACTTTTACTATCCTTGTATTCCAAATATCTTAATAAAAATATGTATTGGTTCAGCCAACAAGATATCGCTCAAATTTTGTCCGACAGCATAAGGCTTCAGAGATTATAGGCAATAATAAAATATTTTCATTGAAATAATAATGATAATATTGACAAAGACGATCGTTTATTTAAATTACGGCCATTAACAGAAGAACTTAATTTGAAATTTATAATGCATGGTGGGTTAGAAAAGTCGTTATCAAATGACGAAAGCACGATTCCGTATTATGGACAGCATTATGCAAAGCAATTCATCGGAGGCAAGCTGATATGTTTCGGTTTTAAGAAATGGGCATTATGCACAATCTCCTGATACATGATTAATTTTGACAACTATAAGGGAGAAATGACTATCAAGAAAAGGTTTTTAAAATAGGGTGCGATACCGCAGTTCCTTTGCTAGAACAAGTACAAATTCCTCTAAATCAGAGATTCAAAATATACTTTGATAATCATTTTACATTCGCAAAGTTGGTAAAAAATTTGCCAGAAAAGAGATTTTATGCCACTGGTACAAATCAAGCTGGTAGAACTGGAAAATGTTTTCTGAGAGATAAAAAATAATGCAGACGAAAAAAAGAGGAACATACGATTACAGAACTAGTGTAGAATGAGCCATGACGTTGTTGAGGTGGAAAGATAATAATTCAGTAATTACGTTGTTCTAACATTAGAAATTTAAGTAAACTACCACTTAATTTAAATTTATAAATAATTTGCTGTAATATAAAATAACCAGTAATACTAAGAAACAAATTTTTCTCAAGCTATAAAAATAAATATTTTTACAAGTTTCAAAGTGCTCCGCGATAAACTGATCGCGAGTGATTTAACTAAGTGTAGAAAAAATAAAACTTCAAAACAATGGGATGTAAAATGAAATTATGTAAGGAACCATTTAACATAGAAATTCTTAGGGGAAAGACGCCGCTAAATAGAGACACTATTTGCCTACGCCATAAAAAAACAATAGAGGTTGAAGCATTGAAGCGCCAAGGAAAAAACAGCGATTAGAATGGAAAGTTAACGTTTGCCATCTCAAGCACGAAAGCACGAATTTGAAATTTGGATGATGCCTATTGGGTAATAGAAAATATCGGAGTGGAATATCCGAATGTTATAAAAAATCAGAACACGCAATAAGCGTCATCTTTTCTTGTGCAACAGCTTACGCTATTGTATTAATTAAGCGAACGAACTAGCCGAGTTTGGATTCGTTGAAGTTAGAAATGTAAATTCCAACTTAACGTGTGGCACGTATGGAAGATAGTGTCATTAAAAAGTCCTGGAGTTAGACAAGTCAGCGTAAGTGTAATTTTTCTAATACAAAACAGGAAAATAAATTCAAAATTCAAACTCGCAACCGTAAAGAAGTACCACTAGTTTGAATGGGATATTTAAAGGGAAGTAAATTTTTTAAGACAGACTACCTGGAACAGAATAGTCCCAAGGAAGCCTAATTACTTAAATTGTAAGTATATTTATCAAATCGTTTTATAAACTTAAATAACAGATAAGATCAAAGGTGCTTTTTGCTTGTTAATTTAACCTTCAAATTCTGCTTTAATTTGAATAAATGCCTTTAAAGAACCAGAAGTTCTTTCTCAAATGCAAAGAATAACATTGTAGTAAATACTTGTTTACAGTTTGTCATAACAGTTTGTATGGAGAAGTCACGGAAGAGAGGTAGTAAATATTAGATGTTTTCTTTAAGATCTATGTGCATTAGATTTAAATGAAAATATTGTTGATTTGAAGTTTATTCATTTGATTTTTATTAAATGAACGTATGTAGCGTAAAGCTTGTGTTTCTTACCTGGTGAAATATAACAAAGTTGTTAATCATATAATATTGGTGAGATCGATGACGTCTAACGTAACTATTTGAATAGAAAGACTATGTTAATTTTCTTTTTGGGTAAATAAGGAACTGCAAAATTTACAGTTCATTATTTAGAAGGGTCTTGACCCTGAACTTGTTGATAAAGATCAATACAGTTCGAACAAGTTTGCCTATGTCATACCTAAAACCAAAAAAACATTATGTAAATTAATAAAGTAATAAAAAAAATTATTAAAATTGTATAATAGTTGCCAAACGAGGTAGGCAATAAAGATTTTCACCGTAGCAACATCATATGCCCCCATCTAAGAAGGAATATGCAAACGTTCGTGCTGTGAAGTGAAGAAAAAAGGCTGATGCGATTCAACCAAGGTTTTTTTGCAAATTTTGGCGTAGACCGAGTCAATCAACACATAGCAGGTTATCACACAAGAATAAGGCAACGTAAATGGTCCTGATCAATTTTTTCCTATTTATTCGATATAACAGTAGTCAATGGTTAGCTGCTAATGAGAAAACTTAATCCTATAGTTGAAAGAGTGACCATCCTACTATCATTTCCAAGATATGTAGTCCTAAGTTTGCTGCAATCCTATGACACTACTTTGTTAAGAGGAAAAGCCATATCCATTCCATCAGATGATATTCGGTTTGATGGTATGAAACACTGGCCGGAATACAATACAACTGATAAACGCTGTCGATATTATAAATCTAAAGCAGATTTTATTTGCAAGAAATGTAACGTGGAGCTATATCCTAAAATGTGTTATAAACCATTTCATGCTTCTTAGCGTCTTAGAGGTAAGAGTCCCCTTAAAGGGACATGATGTAACTTGTTACTTTGAATATATTTCTTAGATGTGTAATGTATAAGGTAAATAAAGATAATTTCAAGAAAAACCTAAATTTTTAAGTTACATTTCACTTCATATACTAATGGGTTCTTTTAATAATGACTCAAAGAAGCCAAGGAAATGTTTTAAACGCTATTTTAACATTGTGTTAAAAGTTTTTTAGTTTATAAATATAATTGAATGCGATTAAGCAATAACTATTATATTGGAAATTTAATTAAACATATTTACATATAACTAAATATGCATAACTAAGCTCTTCAATACATACACTTATTTAAATACCTTATTGTTAAATCTTTAAGAGTATGAAACAAAATAATTAGAAACCTAAACAATGAATTGTCCTTATACGTATAAAAGCTAAATAGTTAATTATTTTGTAGGTTTTATAAATTTTTATCTATATATTTCGGCATTCTATAGAATTTTTAATTAAACAACCAGTACTCGTAAAAATGGGATTCTTAAACAGTTTATTTTACAATATTCGTACAACTTTGTATAGTAAGAATTAAAAATGCTTATTTTATATTTTATTGAAATTATTATACTAGTTTTAAAGAATATTATTAATAGATAAAAATGTTAGTAATGATAAAATATAAATAGCTAAATAAAAATTAATATTTTGTACATTAAACAGGATAATAAATGTTCCAAGCAGAAACATATTACCGACGCCAAATAGGCTTTGAGAAAATTCATAATTGCAGAAAACATGATGTAAACAAAAACTTCCAAAATCAGAAAGACTAAAATTCAATTGAAATGCTTTTGTAATTTGCTAAGATAGTTTGAGAATACTTAAGCATTAGAAATGTAATATCTAAAACTACGAATTGTTACGTACAAAAATGCAAAGTTTTACCGTGAGAAATAAACCTTAACCAACTAAAATTTAAATGTTATTGGTTAATATTAAACTACAGCAATGGAATCCGAATATAGACGAAGCATTAAGAAAAGTTATAAAATAGTTAGTAACCGCGAAGAATTGTCACTATATGCAGCTTAAATCAGTGCTACTTGTCTCGTTGCAAAACGATAAACAACTTGTAAATATGTAACAAGTTAAAGGTCGCCAAAAATATTTGAGACTTTTCTAATTGGAAATACTACTGATTAGAGAAATCCACCAGCAAGATGGGCATACAAAAGAATTAAAAATCAAAGTTAAATTACGGGTAAACAATAAGTATTGTGCAAATTGAACAAAAGAGTCTGCGAAACACCGCAGGACATAAAAAATGCGAGTGGTAATACAAATAACTCGCGCAATTACACTAAAATTCATCTTAGAACATTACTTAAGTTTAATGTTAAAAATTATTCTTAAAAGATTGTTAAAACTCTGCTTTAAGTGGACGTACTCCTCTTAATTGTTTCCGAAATTTCTATTGGGATATATTACAGTTACAGTAGATAATTTTAAAAACGTTTTACGTAAATTAGTTGACATTAGAAAACCCAGTCTATTATAAATTAAACTCTTAATGTCAATTAGCAGTTATTTGCATTTTTATAGGTATTTTAACTTTTTGAAGTTTTCTCTATATCAATCTTATCAAAAGGAATCTCGATTTAGAATACGTTTCCAGTCACTTACTATGTCGCAGCGTTCGCTCTATTCGAAGTATTTATCGGAACTCGTTTATGTTATGCTTTCACACTGTATCTTATTTCTAAATTTCAGTAATGAAAGACTAAACCAAAAGGGTAATTTAATTTATTTAATCCTACAATATACAAATATTTATTTAGGCCTACGTTAGGTTGCTTGCCTGCCTGTCTACCTACCTATCTGCCTACCTACCTGCCTACCTGTTTGTCTGCCTAATTGCCTACCTACCTACCTACTCTGAAAGTTAATTTTATTCTAAATGAACTTTTATTCTGGTTCTGTGTACATATATTCTATGATTTCTTCAATCGTTTTGTTTTGAAATTTCCAATGTTTAGTAGCAACTCGAAATCGACGCCCATGTCATTTATTACAATTCAACAGTTGTGAATGTATGATCTATTTATTATGTGTATTTTAATTAAGGTGTGTGTACCAAAAATTTTTTGTCAATGGTGGTTGCTACAATATAAATGGTTTTCATTATTCATAATGGATTTGAAGGGAATATTAGGTTATTGAATTCTGTATTCAGACACGCAAATTAGACAGATTTAGAGCTTATTTTATGGAAGAGGTTTGTTAATTAGTCAACCGCCTAGCTAAATTAATATAAACTCTATTCAGACCTTTATTTATATCGAAGTAACTGCCATCGTACCAATCAAGTAAATGATTAATGTTTCTTAAATTCGATGCGTTTATGTATTATCCATAATCTAAAATGTAACTATATTACGACCTTCGATTTCAAATTTCTAGAACTCTTCCTAAATTTACTCTTATATAGTATATTTACCTTCTATTCTCCACTAATTTGTTACTTTATTACATTTTCATAATTAATTAATATATTTCATTTAATGCCAGCTATTTCAACTTAAAATATACTATGTACAGAATATTTCTTAATAATTATTTGGTTATCCAATCAAGAATTTGTATTAATAAATGAAATTTTTTAAAATCGGAAAAGGCACAAATATCGAAAAATTTTTCGATATTTGTGCCTTTTCCGATTTTAAAAAATTTCATTTATTCATATTAATCCTTACTACTGGATCCTAGTAGTTGTGAGTCGTATATTTC
>JAHWXV010081713.1:0-12385 GCA_024586415.1 Phrixothrix hirtus
TATTGGAAAGAGTAGACTTCAATTTTCGACGAAGAATAAATTTATGCTTGAGAGAAAACGGTGATCATTTTGAACAATTTTTATAACTTAGTGCAAATCTGTTATTTTTGTTGTTTAAATTGTTTGTTTTCCTAATTAAATTATTCTTACTATAACTTTTTTCTAGATTGTCACGTTTGACGTCTATTTCACAGCGCACTTTTAAAATTTCGATGATTTTAAATAACATCGCTAAAATATGTGTTTTTATTAATTCGGGTTTTTCTTGAAAACAACAGTTTTTCGAAAAATAACAAGAGTAAGAAAAGATTTAGAATTAAATTCTCCACAAAATAAAATAACAATTTTTTGAGTCAACCAACGGGTCAAAAAATTTTGTCACATTTTAAGAGTGCATCATCCCTTATCAGCCCTTTAAAATGCTTCAATTGAATTCTACTTACTGTCGGTTAATACTCTTGCTGTCCTTACAACTCATACCAAATTTGGTTTTGCTAAGTTCAATTATAACTGATATATTGATTTTTCTCGAAATTTGAAACCCAACTTTGAAGACCTATAGCTTCTCAGGGATGCAAATTTGTATTAAGGTAAGTTGCATTAAATCATCATATTTTCTTAGGCGAAACTCCCTGTATTTAACAGAAATTCAAAAATTTGCAAACCTAAAAACGTATTTAATTGTTTTATTTCTGAACCAATTAACCAAAATTCTTCAAAGTTCCGAAAAAGACATGAAAATTATATAAACAACTTTGATAAATTCAAGAAATCTAAATTTTTAATTTTGCAAAAATGTTCAATATTATACTTTCGAGAAGAAGGATAATATCGAAAACCCACCCCACTGCCGTGATTTTGGTATAAATAGACGTAAACAGCCGATGCAAAGTTAAAAAAAACCTTTCTTCGAACACTCTCGTACGCCAGGATATGCTAAGTTAGTGCCCTCTAGAAAAGGCCTGCCACGTAAATCTTCGTACCCGGATACGAGCATCGTCATCTTCTCTTAGGTAGATTGAGCTTATAACGCATATGGCCGCACACAAGGCTATGGGGGTACAGTTCATTCCAACTAGTAGTAGTACTAAGACATCATTCTCATCCGACATCAATTCAAAAATCAATTTTAATTTAGTTACAATAACCTTCCCAACTTATCTTATGCAGATAGCCTTAAATCCTACAATGAATATACTTTGAACTAGTTCTATGACGAAACATTTGACGCACTAAACTCAAAACTAGGCGAATCAATTCGCATTATTGATAACAAAATATTACAAAATAGAGAAATAAAAAATTTTCCAAAAGCATGTTACCGAACATTTTGGCACAAAAAAACAACCATTACAATTCGTCAATCACACCGCCTCCCTATAAGCTACATTATGTGGCATAAATGTCACAAAAGTGCAACCTCATGCAAAACTTGTAAATCTCGTAATTCAACCAAAATAAGCAATAAACGAAACAATTAAAACACATAAAATTATATACTGCGTGTGTCGAATTTAAGTACAAAAATAAGCAAAAATTAAATAACTGTCAGAGCTCTGAGTTGCGAAAAATAAAGCATATGTGTTCCACAGCCATATTTTCTGTTATTTAGCTTAAATCGGACTCGAAATCTCCACTGAACTATCCAAAAATGCACTCTGCAAACAACACAACGGGAAGTTACGTCATGGACGGGATAAAGTTTATTATAGTTAGAAGAGACTATGTTGAAAGATTTTATCTTTTTTATGCCCACCCTCGTACACGACACTTGAGCTCACAGAAAGCGCGTACAATAGTGTGCTGTCATGAAGCAAGATAACAGAACTTACAATATACAGGGTGATTCATATTATGTGAGAAAAACTTTATGAGCATGTTTTTAACACAGAAATAAGAATAAAAGTTCATATCAACATGTATTTGGAAATACGTAATTTTGAAGTTACATGGTATTCAATAAAAAATTAAGATTTTTTACAAAAACAATAACTTAAAACTAAAATAACTCATAGTAACTGTTGGAAGTGACGACCACGAACTGTCACACATGCTAATCAAAATAATTATATATTATATATATATATATATATATACGGCATTGCTAATGAAAACTCACTCAGAGAAAGACCCCTGTATGCAGAAAAATATCCTCATCGTGTAATTCCAAATTATAAAACATTTTCTCGGTTTCATCAACGGCTAAGTGAAATTGGTAGTTTTCTAAAAGTAGTTCTGATACCGGCCCGCCTGTCGCCTCTTCAACTTTGGAAATAGAAGAAGCAGTGCTTCATGAAATTGAAGCATCTCCAGCACAAGGCAAATTGGAGTTACACTTAAGTCAACGTAGGCCACCGTTTGGGAGATACTACATAAATATCTAGTGAACCTATACCACAGGCACAGAACCTTTTGTCAAATGATTTCCCCCGTAGACTGGATTTTTGTAGGTGGATGCAAGGTAAAACAGCAGAAAATCGTTTGTTTCTAGCGCAGATCTTCTTTAAAGATGAAGCTAATTTTTTACGAGATAAGATCACAAATTTCCACAATACTCACGTTTGGGCTTATTAAAATCTACATGCAATAGCAGAAACTAATCATCAGCATCAATTTTCCTTAAACGTATGGACGGGGATTATGGCGATCAGTTGATTGAACCATATCTTTTACCAAACAGACTCAATGGAGAAGCGTACTCTTATTTTTTCGAAGAAGGGTTGTCATTACTTTTGAAAGATATCTCGCGGAATTTTCGGACCCAAATTCACTTTTTGCATGATGGCGCTCCAGCACATTTCAGTTTAGTAGCTCGTCAGTATTTGGACGCTGAGTATCCGAATCAATGGATAGGTCGAGAAGTTATACAACTCTGGTGCCCTAGGTCGCCAGATTTAAATCCAAAAGTGTTAGAGCCTCGTAATTAACATGTATAAAAATTACTCAGTTCTCACATTAGAAAATTGAAATAAGCTTTCACCTATTTCAAATTTCTAAAATGCTACTTTAAGTAGAAATTACCTAACTGCATTTCTAAGTTAAAACCGTAGTAGTTCTCAGACTACAAAATAAAAATTTATTGAAGTGTAAAAAGTGCACCGTTGTAGAAAAAACGCGGGTTTGGATATATAATTCAAAGTGCAAAGAATTTAAAAATCGAAGGAACAAATTTCAAATTATACACTAACACAGAAAGGTCTTGCAAACAGTAAAACCATAAAGCAAGAAATCTTCAGAAAATTATGGTATCATAATATACTTTATTAACCGAAGCTGTAAAACATCGGAACGTTACGAAAGGACGCAAAAATCTAACGGTTTTCCAACAAGGCACGCACGCCGTTTTTTTTAATTTTAAGAGACTTTCATTGGTCAATCCACCAGCAGGAAGAGAATTTTAAAAAAGTTATAAAGACCGTAAGTTGCAAACAAAATCATCTTACTTACGTAGTTCCGAGGTGATGAATTGAAGCAACCAGCGGAAAACTCGCAAGTAGATCATTTGATGGTGAATATGTAAAATCCCAATAAATCACTGCTCGCGCAAATATCCAAGTGTTTGAAAATTATAACACCTCTGATCGATAACAGCAGCAAATTAAAGTGTTCGGGTCGGCATCAGCAAATTTATAAAATTTATTATAATTTTATAAAACGGGAGTTATCGTGTAACAATGCGTTTTCTCTCAAAAAAGGTAAAAGGTGAAAGATTTACCAACCAATACATAAATTGGCATGGAAATCAAAAATTGTAAAATCCAAAGTCTGTTTGAATGGAAATAAACAGAAAGAAGACTAATTATCATCCAATCTTATGATAAATATTACAGCGTGAGTGAAAATCCTTTGAAGTGTGAAAACTAATAAAAATTTTTAAAACAAATTTTAAAATAAATTTTAATAACGTTTTACTTAAAATTATAATTGTTGTAAATTTTACTCATAGCAAATTTGTACCTGCAGCTGGAAACTTTTAGAAAAGGCCACACAAATTGCACCAGAGAAAATTTTAATATTTAAAGGGATCTTGCTTAACAGGTAATTGGAATTTGTTTAGATAACTGTACTTATAGTAAAGTTGTATTTTCTATTTGTAAACGTAAGAATTTATTTTGCATTTTTTATATATTTATGTGTTTTGAATTTTGTATGAAATTCAAACTTTGTTACTTATTAGGTATATGTCGTAAATTAAATAAAAGATTTAGTGAGACCCACATAGTTAAATGTAAACAAGTAAAGTAAAGTATAGTGAGATCATTTCAGGAAATAATCTATCGGCACAGTACATTTAATTGTCTGAACTAAGGGACTTAATCCCTCCGGCTTAGTATCAATACCAAGTCGAGATAGTTTATTTGCCGACCATCCTAAAACCCATGATTGAGTAAGCTTTAACACGCAAATACAGTAATTTATTTTTAATTACTCACACTACCAAAGCCCGGCAATCAACAATAGATTTCTTTCTATGGGGTCACCTAAAATGTTTAGTTTATTCAATACTAATTGACAATAATTATGAATTAAGAGATCGCATAGTCGCGTCTTGTGAAATAATCGCAACACTCCCGAAATTTTGAATGTGTGCGTCAATCAATGCGTTGGAGGATAAAATCGGGTATGACAGTTGGTGGTCGTCACTTCGAACAGTTACTATGAGTTATTTTCGTTTTAAGTTATTGTTTTTGTAAAAACAACGTAATTTCTTATTAAATACCCTGTAACTTCAAAACTATGCATTTCCAAATACATGTTGATATGAACTTTTCTTCTTATTTCTGTGTCATGAACATGCTCTTAAAATTTTTCCCACATAATATGATGTAAGCGCGTCTTAAATTTTGGCCAAGCATAATAATAAATTATTTAAAGAATGCATTCTTAGAATTGCGAGCATATTTGGAAATACCTTAACGACATTGTAATAATAATAATAACAAAATGAAATACTCGAAACTAGGATTAATTCGAAATAACGATTTAATGTCTTTCTTGTTTAAAATCAAAATCAATTACAACTTCCATAGAATACAAAGTAACGAAGCTACAGTAAAATTTATCACGTCAGCAAGTCTGTAAACATGTATAACCTTCTAAAAATAACTATCAACAATCTCCGCTTTACTTCTGTCCCCTCTAAAAGAAATATTTCTGAAATCAGTGGAAGCTAAACACCGTAAGAGTAATCAGCGCTTCTGCTTTCTGGTGCAAGTAAGTGCACGTGTACTTAAAAAGGGGTCGTGCGCCGGTTCAAAGTAGAAACATTATAAAACAAAGAAGTTACCCAACTTTAAGTTTTTGAAGTGAATGAATTTGTAGAAATTCAACATTAACGCCTTAAGGCGGATCGTATTTGGGGTCAATCAACAACTTATCACGTTTGCGTCCTAGTAAATGGTTAGGGACAAATTGTGACGTAGAAGCAAAGTACGAAAACATCTAGAACCAAAAGCGTTGAGATCTCTCTCTCTCTCCCTTTCATTTGGAAACTTCGGTCTACGGATTCCAAGTAAGTGATGTTCTTTTGCTATAAATTGACCACCACACAGTCCGCAAAGTTTTACTACTTATCTCAGATTCTAAAATCACACTCTTTTCTTAAAAACTCTGCGTGAGTGTCATATCGGTCAAGTTAAGAATATACATTGAAATATTTATGTACATATTGTTTCGAAACTTTAATCATTTTAGCTTTTAGTAAGTAACAGTCACAGTTTTTAGTCTGAGTTTAATGTTCAGTTTAGTTTAACTATAAAATATAGTAACCCAGTGTGAATCTAATTATTAATCAACGAATATTCTTTTTTTAACTGAATTTATTTCTCTGTAGTAAATTGTATTTCTAATGCTACTAATTATTCATTATAGCGATTGAATGAATTCAGGTTTTATTATTTCTTAATTATAGGTAATCAATCTTTTCTTCCAGCAAGCCTCTAGAAATAAGTAGAGTAAGCATACAAATTGTGAGTCTACGATTGACCTGATCGAAGCATGGACCCAGTGGAGTACGAGTCATCACCCATCTAGTAAGTACACCACGGTTTTCTCGCAAAACAGTTTTATGAAACTGGAGACTTCGTTATCCTGTTCCCCCCCCCTGTAAGCGTAACGAAGTGGCGCCCTCTAATTAAGCCTTTTCTTCAATTACTACAACGACGTTCTTGAACTTGACTAGCTATCCTAATAGTCAAGATTAAACCCCCCTTCTCCACTGTATGCTTGCCGGCGCAACATCACAAGTTCAGAGAATAACACTACCTGCACCCCTTAGGGTGCAAAAACTGAAAATAGTGTCTTGCAGGCCTAGGAACCTCATAATACAGTAAAATTTATTATATAGTTTCTCAGATTTGGAAAGTAGTTGAAAAGTCAAAAAAATAAATATCGATTTTCTTTATACGAGTTAAAATTAAGAACTGCTGCTCATAAGTAAATGCGGTAAAAACTAATAAAATATATTAAAATTATAGAGAAACCTAGAGTTAATGGAAAATTTCTAATAGAAATAATCTTGACTTAAAATCACTTATCATGTAGTAGGACACTTTGAAATTACTGACCTGTGCATTAAATTTACATTATGCTCACCAGAAAAGGGAATGAGGACTTAATTATTTTTAGAGCATTTTCTTTACTGCAATGCACTAAAGATATAATTCATTGAGAAAATTTTCTAGTTTAAAGAAAATTTATTTTAATATTCAATTGGAGGTTTATATTTCAATTTTCAGTTTGGCAACTGTTTTAAAAATTTATTAAATTTTCTTTTCCAAATTAATGGTATTAGACAAAAGTTACTATTAAACAAGTAAGTTATTCAATTGTTATTTTAGTGTTTAACTTGTTACTCTGTAGTACATGCACGTTTACTTTGCTTCATAAATTTGATTCCGTGTCAGGTTTATGGCTTAAGACTAAACTAAATACCTACCTTTACCTCATGATAATAAAACGCAGAAGCAATTGTAATATAAATTGAAATAAATTAAATTCGCTCACACAACGGTAAAGATTTTATTTAAAATTTATAATGCATAATAAACATGCTTGATTAACAGTTAAATGTTGAGTTTACTGCATTGCAACGAAAATATTAATTATTACGACTATCCCTTAGAAAATAAATTGCGAATCAATGTTGATATTCATAAAAGTGGATTTAATCATGAGTTATACTTAACGATAATAATTTTGTATACTTATTTGCTTTAATAAATAACTGTATAAGTAATTAAACACTATTATAAGTTCACTACACATACCTGGGCGAAATATCAGATATCACAAGATATACTTAAAACTGCCTAATATTGTGCTTAGGTAGTCCCAGCCGACATATTTGCATTAACAATTTAATTACATATGTGTGAAAACTAAAGTGATGCGTACGCATATAATGTTAAATAAATGCACTAGGGGATATTTTTATTTTCTGCGTAACCACGAAAATAATCACCTATCATAACAATTGCTTACAGTAGCTGTATTATTTGTCGGCGTTTCCACACGGTTTAGTACCAACCAAGAGCTTTCTATTTTCGCAAAAGCTTGCCATAAGAATATGAATCAACAGAAGCCTGAACACAGTAGGAGTCGCTTCACTAATTATCCAATGAGGCCGATCTTTAAGCGAACTTAATCATCATTAAGGCCTCCTTCCGCACGCAGGTGCGGAGCTTATCTGAAGAGCCGAATTCTTGAGGCGCCCAAACCCCACATTGACAAGCTTAGTGTAAACTGCCTTCCACACTTTGTACTAAGAAATATTTGAACACAGAAATGTTATAAGGTTCTTAAGAAAGCAAAGCCATAACGTACAAGAATTGTCCATGGGTATGGTTGTTGTATATGAGAAATGTGGGCACTTATTGTTAAAACTCTATCCAAGATCACTGACAGTTCAGATGACCTGATAAAATAAGAACGAAGCAAACCGTCAAAAGGATTGAATATTTATTGTCGAGGTGTGACGTTTCAATTCATACACGGGGAAGACAAAGAATTTACATTCTACTCAGTGATAACACAGTCGTGCGGGTGTGGTTCTAACGAGGTTCTCAGTAACTTTGTAGGCTCTCACACCTTCTGGTTTGGAGAGTCGGTATATCTGTAAAATAATTAGTTTACGGTGGACATCGTTTGTGCAAATGACGTCACTCGGACTTCGGTCACGAAACGAACTTCGGCAATATTTAATTAATGATCGTTTCGGTTTTCGGCGGTATTAAAAAGATAGGTAACACTAACAATTTATTTACAGAAATTAAATGGTAATTGGAACATAAATCAAAATCACACTAGTCAATAATGGAATATGAAATAAATATAACTTTCTGACAATAGACAAAATAAAGTACTTACAATTATTCGAGTATGTATAGAAAGTCAGCATTTGTATGAGGCTTATACGACCACGAGGATTTGAAATTGTTGCGGCGTTGGAACGAATGATGGACGTAGCGTTTTCTGACTCGATCAAATCCTGCTTTCCTGGTATGTTTTGAATACAAGGGTCGGCAGTATGTTAGGAGATCTGCGCACGAGCGCGTCGCTCTTGGCGGCCGCCGTGTACGTAATTTATGCCGAGGACGAATGTCTGATGTGAGGCGTTGGAGAGTACTCGCGATCTTCGTTGCCACTCAATATCGCTAAGCGTAGGTTGCAGATCAATACTTAGCAACTCATCAGCAAATGACGGGAGGTTTCATATGACAGATGATTTCGGTACAGCGTAGTCGTGCGTCCGCTATCGATACAATTCAACGCAAAACGACGATGACGGACGCTTGAGGTCGTTCACAAACAGTTACAGAGCAACTTGTTTGTAATCAACCCAAAGGCGGTTTCGTTGTAGATTCAGCAGTGGTAACGCCAATAACACTCAGTTACGAGGATCCCCGAGGTTATATTATTCTACACTCGGCTTATCTTTATTACATAGCAAGAAGGAATAGAATGTCGTTCTAGAATCTCTGTATACAGATGCCTAGCATACGGCGTCTTCTAACGGTTTGTTGATATGAACGGCATTTAGGATTTTAACAGGCTTGACGAGTCCAGAACACTTTGCATCAGGAGCGCTATAAAATATAATAACAAAATAGTTTGACTTTACAGAAACGTTTTTAGGGTCTTTGCACTAGACAATATCCCGTACAGTCTCATATGAAGACTGATTTTCAACACGTGAAAGCGTCTTATTTATACTTAAATTTGTACTAGCGTTCTTTATTCAGCGAACATGGATTCGGATGGTTTTCTTTGTCTGCTGTCTTATCGATACGGATAACAATTACATGTGCTTTAACTAATTCGTTTATATAACGTGACGTAATATTTCGCAATAGCTTTTAATTAGATTTCGGACGGTAACTGGTGATTTATGCGTCAGATTGTGCAAACTTTATTAATTAGCTTATAGCATTTTTATAACAGCTTTTAATTAAGCAATTTCTCTATTTGTAATTTAAACTAAAATTGTACACTCGCACACGGTATTCAACAATTTCTTAAAGTTTGTTCTGTCTTAAATTCAGTCTTAATAATTACACTTCCGGAATCATTAATATAGCGAAAACGCGTTGAATTCTAGGAATTCTATTAAATCGTGTATCACGTTATCACGTTTCACAGGAAACGTTACAGAGGGATCGAAGAATGAACGGTATGTTATTTCCCAAAGGAATGAAGGTATTCAAAATCACTTTTTTGAAACTTTCGCGCGAGTTGAGAATAAATAAAATGGTAGCACACTAGACACAGGATTTCACTTCAGGATTTCACAGTTGTCAAATTTGCAAAGACTTAATTCTGACCTATGTTCTAAAATCGTAAATGATGATGGGATGCGGTTATACCACTGGAACTCAAGAAATCTTCATCGCCAAAGAGGACAATAAACCAGTTTTGATTCTAAAATCTGATTTTGTAATACTAACGATCTCTGAATTGAATATTTACAGAAAAGCGGCACCATCATCTAAGACATACATTGCGATAAACCTGCTCTTGTAAATATTCCGCATTGGTCACGTTGTTTTCGAGAGATTTCATTATCTTAAAAGAGCTTGACCTAATGTACGTTACGCCTCTGGTGCCATATTAATTTGTAATATTCATTCTCTGTGTTAATGTGTGGTTAGTTTTTAGTTTAGATCTGTTTATAGCAAAATTAGTTGGAATAAAAATTTTTCTTAGTTTAATTCATTAAAAAACTTTGGCTTTAATTTTATTTTTTTAGCTTTGTATCTATTTATAGAATTCTTTCACAAAAATCCCGAGTTGTGAAATAAAGATAAGAGAACCGATATTTTACCTTGAATGTGCTAACTTTCAAGTTTGCACGTTGCAAGCGTATAAAATTTAACATTCAATGTGCGCTTACAAAGAAGTTTCGATTGTTTTACGTTTTCTCGGCTGGCTTCCTGATTATCTTACTCTTAAGTTTGGCATTCTTAAATAGAGTTTTCTGATACCTGAACACCTTTCTACGTATGTGGTTGTTATTGTCCTAAATTAGTGATAAGGATTTATTCAAATATCTTGTTTTATTTGTATGTTTAATATCACATTGCCATACGTTGATGTACTAATTTCACAATTCGTTTTATCGCGCTTTCTGTCAAGGGTTAATTGAACAGGTGCTATTTGACTTGATATACGAGCGGGATACAATAAGATTTCTTCGCTATTAATTACTGGAAATATTTTATTCAGTTCAGTTAAATTCAGTTTCCTAATACACTACTATAAATAATCTCAAAGTTTCACTAATTCATATTCATCCATATACTGAATGGAACCAAAAGCATTCCATATCCAGTTAAAAGTACATCTTTATATAAATATTGCTTCTTGGACATTACTAATCATTAAGTACCATAATAATGACATTACATAAACACTATTGATATTAGCTTATTTAGCATTACAAGCTGTGTCGCTCGTTAAAGATCTCCCGTTTCGCTTCAGATAAAACAATTAGCTGCGACCGGAAATGACGTAGCTCAAAATTCTCGATTTTACCTTATTTAGTGCGCTATTCGAAGTGTTTTCATCGACCCACCCCGACTCCACTTTACTAATTTGATAGCCTTCACTGTTACGTTGTGTCGTAACGACATTTTGAAGCAAAACGCATTGATTATAAGTGTTAACGCTTGATATTCATTTATTCACTCTGTCGGGTCTCGCCCTTACAACTAATAGGCGTGTTGTAATTAATCAGTTAGTTAAGTAGTCTCGTAATGCAGCTCCTTATAATAGATTGTAAGATAAATCATTAATTTTTTTATACGTTACAGTGAGCTGTTCATTAATTAATATACTTCTTTAATGGTGATTTTATGAAAATGGCGTGATTTTTGGCATCTTTGAGTATTTTGAGATTCTCTCTCATATTGAAAATATTAGAATTTTCATTGTGTTTCAGTAACAACCAATGGAATTTGAACCGCTTGATCGTTTACTAAGGTTCTCAGAATTAATTAAATTTTCCTCCGTTCGTCACATAAATTTTAGCTGCTAAGTACTAAGTATTTTGTATTTCTGGGATATAAACTAACAAAGATACAGGCAGCTTAATACTAAAATTAATATTTCTCTTACGCATCATGCATCATTCCTTAGATATGGTAGATTGAAGAAGCGGAAGGTACTACCCGTTTTTTTACAATTAGTTTGTAATTTTAGTTTTCATGCGCAATATGTGTTAACTTACATGATAAATTCGATAGTTATGAAGTTAATTAATTATGAACAATTAGATCGTTGATGAATAATTAATTATGGCAATCTGTTCGTCAATAACGATGAGGTCCGTTAAAATTTCGCTTTCAAAACCTTTACACGATTAATAAATGAATACTTTTTTTAATAAATGAAGCCATCTAATCTGTTCTCATTTTATAATTGGCGCTCCTCTACGATTTGCCTATTGTTATACGTATTTTTTTATCTGCCTTATTGGAGACTAATTCCAAACATAATATTGGCTTGAACATGTTCTTTTGTATAATCTTATCAAAAATATATATTATCTTGAAAACTGTTTGTTCCAACCTCATTTACTAATCACTAACAAAACCTTTCAAACGAAAAAAGATATCCTAGTTTGTACTCTCAAATTTTAGAGCAATCCGTTGGGTCATTTTCATGTTATCTAGGACAAACAATTTCCACCCCTATTTTAAAATTCCATCAGAATGAAAATACGAGGGTTACCTTTAAACTAGTTACAAAAACTAGGAAAGAAAACAAATTTTTTGGAACAAACCATTCTATTGTTTTTCAAAATATTCACCTTTAAGTTTTATACACTTTTGCATGCGCTCAAACCACTTCTCGAAGTATTTTTTCCACTCTGAAGTTGGTATCTCAA
>JAHWXV010081715.1:0-36909 GCA_024586415.1 Phrixothrix hirtus
AATCAAAAATTTATATTCGGTAACCTTAGTAACGAAGTTCGTGATTTTCGACCAGCGACATCAAAAACAGCAGAAAATATTGATGCTGCACAAGAAATGGCAAATTCAGATCGCCATGTAACTTAAAAAAAATTGAGTCATCCTTGGGCATCGACATAAAGCAAATAAATTAAATTTGACATGGGTACTTGGATGTAAAAAAATATGTTCGCGGCGGATTCCCGGTAATTTGACTGATGTGGGGCTCAAAAACAGGCTCGTTTGAAATGGTGCCGACAAACACTTATATAATTTAATTCAGGTACATCAAATTTGGTATACGACATTGTGAGTGATGATGAAAGTTGGATATATGCCTATGAACCTGAAACGAAACAACAATCGACTGTTTTGGTGTTTTAAAATCAAGCAAAGTCAACTAAAGTTGTTCGTACTCGCAGTGTTTCCAAAGAAATAATCGCTCTTTTGTATCAATTACCATATCATTGAGAAAACCGTAAAACTATAAATGACGAATGGTATACAACCATCTGTTTACCAGATGCTTTGTCTGAAATGCGAAAGAAAAATAAAAAATTACGAATCATTCTGCATTGCAACAATGTAGCACGACAAACTGTGAACTATTTGGCCAGTCAAAAAGTGAAAGTAATGTCCCAATTTAAGTCCTAGTGGCTTTTTTACGTTTCCAAAACTCAAACATCGTGTACGCGGTCAACGATTTTAAACGCCAAACGACGCAGTTGATGCGTTCAAGAATGACATTTTTGGTGTGCCGACTTTTGAGGGGAAAAAATGTTATAGTCGTACAAAAAATGCATAGAGTGTAAAGAGAATTATTTTGAAAAATAATAAAGCAATTTTTTAATTCTAAATATGTTCGTTTTCTTCTATCACGAAATTAAAGCAGCGGCCCTCGTACAAATTTGATGCGAGTAAGAAAACATCTATTAATAATCTCTGAATATGGGCTGTTTAGGAAGAAGACTCTATTTAGCTAAAAGACCATTTTTAGAAGTTGCATTGGTAAATAAAGAAGGATATAAGAGTTAACGGTTTCTAACCCGTCATGTTGTTAAAATATTGAAAGACGTAAATGAACTAGAAAGATAATAAATTTCAATTGAAGATAAACAATTCAAAATAAAAATTAGGACTGAATAATGATTGATACCTTGAGTATACGCTTCTTAAATATAGTTAACATGGGAAGTGCTTATAACTGTTGTTGGTATCTGTAAGTTTTGATGCGAAACATGTATCTTCCATTGTGGCAGTCTTAAGCACAGATCCATATCATTTCTAGCTTTACTTTTAAAATCACTCAAACATTTTCAACTCTAGTTTAACATTTTAGAATGTTAATTTTACATTATTTATCTTAATTTTTATATCTTTTAATATAATTTCCTGAGCTACTACCTTATAATAATAGGTAAAAAGTAAACTGCGAACATGACTTTGTAACATGCAATTTCGACATATTCTACTTTCATGGAAAGGGTGTCTCATGTTTTTTAAATAAACCCTAATTTTTTTAAATAAGCAATGATATTTAATTTCATTATAAAGTGGACAAGCTGAAATTACATTTTAAACAATATATCCGCCAAATGTACTCCAAAACTTTCTCTGCACGCCTGTGTTCTTTTCACAAAATTTTTGATAACATTTTCGCGAAGTTGCGGCTCAATGTCACCAATCACGCGTTGGATCTTACTCTTGAGCTCGAGAATCGTTTGTAGGTAACTTGTGTAAACCAAATGTATCACAAAATTCCATAAAAAGGCATACGGCGTCAAATCGCACAATCTGACTGGCTAATTGACGTCTGCATTTCGGGAGATGACACGGTATTGAAATTATTGGTGCAACAGTTCAATGGATTCTCGCGCAGCATGACAGGTGGAGCCGTTCTTTTGGAGCCACATGTCATAGAGATTCATACCGAACAATTGAGGCCATAAAAAGTCTGTTATCGTACTGCGATAACGAATGCCATTTACGGTAACTGCGTTGTCATTTTCGAAAAAAATATGCCAAAAATTGCAGTAGACAGTGATTCGTTCAGGATTCATCGGTTTCTCTAAGATCCCTTGAGGATTTACTGTTCCTCAAATGAGACAATTTGGTTTTTTGACGAAGTCATCGATTTCAAAGTGCGCCTCATCACTGAAGATGATTTTCTTTGCTAAATTGTCGTCTTCGTTTATCTTCTTCAAACCGGTTTGACAAATTGTCGGCACTTCAAATGATCTGTTATCTTGAACTCCTGCATCGACTGAATTATGTGTCCGTGATAGTGTAGATCTTTTGTTAGAATTCGCTGTAGATAGGTACTTGAGGTGTTCAATTGTTGTGAACGACGCCTAATCGATGTTTTTCGATTGTCAACGACACTTTGGTTGTCAATCGCGACGTACACGTACACGAAATCCTTGATCAATAGCTGACCCGCTTACTTAAAACTGTTTTAATCAATCTAATAATTGTCGTCCGATTTAGTACGCTTTGTCGACCGAAAATTTCACGCACTTTGCAAACTGTCTCCGCATAATTTTCACCGTACTTATAATGCGTTTTCACAATAATAACCCGCTGTCCTTTGGTATAGCGCTACATAACTATTAATCGCAACAAGACCAAAAAACGTCAAAGTTGCACCGCTTCAACCTTAGGGAAAAAATGCGCCAATTTTAGAATGTGCACTCTCGATGAGGCACCCTTTATATTCAAATCTTTTTGAAATCGCCCTGTAAGAACTATTCGAAATTTAGAATCTTCAAAATTTAGCGCTTCTGTGTACTTAATTTTCAGAAAATTTCTTTAGAAAAGAATATTTGGGATTAATCTTGGCTGTTGTCTACCTCGTTTGGCAGCTTTTAAGCAATTTTAATTAAATACTTTATTACCTTATTAATTTATGTAATCTTTGTTTAGTTTTAGGATTGAAGTAGGCAAACTATTTTGAACTCTATTGATCCTTATCAATAAGTTCAATGTAAATACCCTTTAAAATAACGGTCTCTAACCTTTACAGTTCCGTATTACCTAGAGAGAAAATTAACAGAATCTTTCTATTCAAATAGTTACGTTAGATCTCAACTATCTCATCAATATTATCTGATTAACGAATTTGCCATATTTCACCAAGGTAAGTAACAACGTCTTTACGTTTTATACATTTATTGAAAATTCAAATAAATAAAACTTCAAATCAATAATATTCTCATTTAAATCTAATGCACATAAATCTTAAAGAAAACTTTAATATTTACAACCCCTTCGGTTACTTGTCTATACAAACTATTGTGACACGTTATAAACAAGAATTTGCTACAATAGTATTGTTTGCATTTGAGAAAGAACTTTTGGTTCTTTAAAGTATTTATTCAAATTAAAACAAATTTTTAAAAGTTAAAATAACAAGCACGAAGCACCTTTAATTTTATTTGTTTAGGAAAAGTTTATACGATGAGTTAATAAATCACTTACGGTTTAAGTTACACATATACTATCTTCAATTTTAAATACTTAGGCTTCCTTCTAGCTATTAGAATTCCAGGTCAGCTATCTTAAAAGGATTTAAGTCCCTTTAATTCCAAGTCAAATCTAGCGATACTTCTTTTAAGTTACGTCTTTGACAATTGGATTTATTTTCCTGTTCACCTTAGGAAAATTTAATTTACGTTGATTTGTGAACTTCAGGGATTATTAGTGCCACGATCACAAATACGTGACACAAGTAAGATGGAATTTAAGTTCTAACTTCAACAGAATTAAACTCGCCTCTCACACTTGATTAATATAACAGCATGCTCTAGCTTTTATAGCATTCGACAATCCCACTCCGATATTTTCTTTATCCAATCGGCCGGTTCCAAATTTCAAATTTTTCGTTTGGTACTTGAGATGGCTAATGTTAAATTTCTGTTTTAGTCGTGGTTTTTTCCTTTGTAATTCAAGGCTTCAACCCCGGTTATTTTTTTATGGCATTGGCAAGTAGTACTTCCCTTTGGCGGAGTTTTTACCCTAAGAGATTTTATATAAAATGTTGCTTGCATAATTCCATTTTACATCCCATTGCTTTGAAGTTTTATTTTTTATACTTATTTTAAAATTCACTCGCGATTTTTTTTATTACGGTGCACTTTGAAACTTGTAAAAATATTTATTTTTATAGTCTGAGAAACTTAGTTTAAAACTTAAAATTACTGATTATCTTATATTACAGCAAATTATTTTATAAATTTAAATTAAATGGTAGTTTATTTAAATTTCTAATGTTAAAATATCGTAATTGTTTAATTATTAATTACAGTGTATAACATTGTATTTGTAAATTTGTAAATTAATAATTAATTGCAGCATTATTAGAGAATCTAAATGTATTACAATACCTATTAATTCGCTTTGACTCATATTGGCTCGTGGCAGATCGTTTGCTATTCAGCGTTAGTGTTTGTTACATTGTCGCTTTGTCTAAACATTTAGTGCTGCGCGATTAATGAAATTTATTGAATTTCTTTTATTTTGAAATACAGGTAGTGCATAAAAGAATGTCTCAGTTATAAATTTAAATAGTATCATCTGTAAGAGTTGTAGAGTATTGGTTGAAGGTCACAATTAAACAGCAACTCAAACAGTTTTAGATACGTGCATGCTCGAGAATCGCTTTGTTATGTTCACTCATGCATCGCCACATACGCAAAATGGCGACTACTGACCGTAAAGCGTTTTTTATTCTGCAGTTTGCTAAGAGTGAATCTATAACTTCAGTTCAACGTGCGTTTTGTTTAAAGTTTAATTGTGATCCGCCATATGGTAAAAACATCCGCCAACAGTATAGGCAATTCGAAACGACCGAATGTGTGTGTGTGTGTGTGTGTGTGTGTGTGTGTGTGTGTGTGTGTGAGTGTGTGAGTGTGTGTGTGTAAAGGGCAAAGCACGGGACGACCAAAAGTGCCTGAAGAGGATGTTGACCGTGTCAGAACATCTTACCTTCGTAATCGTAAGACATCTGTTCGGAAAGCAAGCCTTGAACTTCAGTTGACAAAGACGACAGTGCGGAAGGTGTTAAGAAAACATTGCCACTTGCGATTACAGTTGGTGCATGCTTTAACACCAGATGACTATGGTGTAAGTTTTAACTTTGCAAGTGAATTTTTTGAGCGGTAAGATGACTTTCTTGATCGTATGGTGTTCAGTAATGAGTCAACTTTACATACAAGTGAGAATGTAAATACCCGTATCTGATGGACTGAACATCCTCATGAACTTGTGCAATATCAAAGAGATTCACAAAAATTAAACGTTTTCTATGCTGTCCTGACGTCACGTGTACGGACCATTTTATTTCGCTGAAGCTACCGTAACAGGGGTGGCTTATCTGGATATGTTGCAAGAATGGCTCTTTCACCAATTAATAGTAGAGAGTGAACCTGAAAACTTTATTTGGCAACAAGATGGAGCCCCTTTCCATTGGAATCTCTTTGTGTGAGAGTTGTTGAACATCGAAGCCCCTGACCGTTAGATTGGTCATAATGGTCGAGACAACAGACCTCACTGCATGCAAATTTTTGTCTTTGGAGCTTTATAAAAGATCGTGTCTACGTTCCGCCACTACTTAATGATATTCCAGAGTTAAGACATAGAATTGAAAAGGCTATTGCTTCCATTACTCCGGACTTGTTAATCAAAGTGTGGAAAGAATTGGATTATGGTTGGATGTGTGCCGTATAAGTAACGGTGCACATATTGAACATTTTTAAAAAAAACTATATTAGTTTACCTTCCATTTATGTATGATTTTTTGTAAATAGTCTAAATTAAACGGTTATAATATACCATTAATATATATGTAGTATATTTTTAACCTTTTGAGATGCTATAAGATTAATTTCGTTATATATCTTTTAGTGTTTTTTCTTAAATGCTCGTTACGATCTTGCTTACATTTGTGTGCCACAAATATGAGATAACTTAAAACTGATTACATGCATATTTCCTGTGATCCAAATTTTTCGGCTAATTTTCCGGATATACTTAGGTTGGAGTTAACCCAGTCTAGGAGCGATCTATTGCCTCAGGGATGCTGTACGCTACCTATCTTCTCTTATGTTTGTTTTGTTTGGGAAGCTCGAGTCGGAAGGTTTGACACGTATAAATGTTTATATGTTAACTAAAACCAACATAATTGTGGAATCGTCAGTAATGCGTAACGCTAAATGTTACCTGCAATCTTCGAGTATTTATCAAACATATGAAATAGTTGTAATTGTTCGATTATTGTATTGAGGATGTAAATTGAATTTGATCAAAATAATAACAAATTAGTAGTTAATTTTTTATTATTTGAGTTTCCAGTCTTCCTCAAAGAATTGTTTTTATAAAGTAAAATTAACTATGTCTTTTATATAAAAAAAGTCACATAACGTTTTCGATTTATGTATGAGAAGTGAACTAAGTTCAATTCTCTAAACCATCCACAGTGTGTTAAAAGTAATAAAATACTTAAGAGTTTAAAAACAATCGATTAATATTACATATCCATAAAATTCTTTCACTGGACTATTTGGTCGTGTTGTAATTATATAATCGTAAAGATTTGAAGTATATTTTGTGTTTTTATTCCTACGTTGTAAATAAATACATGTTAGATATAAGGTAGTAGTAGTTCTTAAATAATTTATTATTTGTATTCCATTTTATTGATGTAGGTGGTGGTATTTATTAATTAAGCTTGATTTTTGATTTTTGATCAATGAACATCTCAATGTCTTACTAGTTGTGTTCACAGCATTCAACTTCATTAACATATGAATAAAACTTTAGCAATTAATCTGAATTCTAAAATACATTACGAGTTGTTCTGCAACCATCTAAACTAACGTAAGGCATAATCTTTTTATTCCTTTTCTTTTTGACGTAAAATATTTAAAAAATTTTTATATAATCTAATCGAATCCGCTTTTAGGATTGACTATGCAAAGTTGTATTTCTATTTTCACATTTTATGCCAGATATAATTAGGCTAAGTAGGTTTAGATAGACGTCACCGTATGAACCTTTGAAGAAACACAGTGCTTTGTATAATTTCACTCTTGCCGAATACAGATTTCTTTAGCCAGTTTTCTTAAACTAGTCAATATCATTATTTACGTCCATTAATTTTGAATTTGAATTTACGTGGATTATGGTTTGTATAAAACATTTTATCATTTTGTTATTTGAATGTAATTTAACTTACTTATGCTTAATTATTTGATATGCTCGTATTTATGCCGTTGCATGTATTCTATTCATTTTTTTATTTATGTTAGATTTGGTTTGGTACTATATTCCCGATTAACTGTACCAAGAAATACTATCTACCTCCAAACATCAAGTGACACCCTCTTTCTCAAGTATTACTGACCTTTACGAGCTAATAGCATTTGTCTTTCCTCCATTAGGATAGAAAATGCAGAGAGACCGAGTCATGCCGAGTGTTATCTATGCACCTTCTTTAGGAATAATCGGTGCCCAAGACATATAAAATTTTGATCATGTCAATCTGCGGTACTGTGGCAACTTCTTAGCAAATTTTGCACAGCAAAGCAATAAACTTACAGCAACAAGTTTATAAAATAGGTATTCTATCATTATTGAAACTGTAACTTACTGATAAAATGATAAACGTCTGAGAGTAATACAGATTAATGGAAAAGGTGATGCTTCGAATTTTTCTGAGGGAAAAAACCGAAATGCAGAAATCAGAAAGACAACTGCACGCAGATTGATGTTAATAGGTATTGTGCAATGGCGACTGAAGAGATGAAAGGAAAGCAAAAATTAGGAAGCCCAAAACAGATAATTAATTATCCAGAAATTAGTTTAAACTCAAAAAATAATGACATGGTAAATGGAAAAGGTTAATCATGTAATTTTACCCAAAAATTAGTATTAATTAATAATTGTTTAATAACTCTGGTTTAATTCAAATAAAAACATATTTTACGCTGATATTATATAAAACCCATCTATTATCACAACTTTTTCAATCGAAATAAGTAAATATAAATAAGTTGTCTATGTACTCTAAGAAATGTACATGTAATATATTTGTTTTGTCTGGTGAAAGGTCTTTGGCCATTTGGCATCAATTTATGACTTTGGCAGTGAAACAAATTTAAACTGAATAGTTCAAATACATTAAAAAAAAATTTCTTTAAATAGTTTTATCGAACTTTAGTAATTTATAAATAGCTTAAACTGAGAAAGTTACAATGTTTACAATTATTATTAAAGAATTTGTTTGAACGCATATATTTAATTCGCACCCCGCATCACGCACCTTGTTATTACGTTTTCATTACGGTCAATTACATATACCTCTTTAAGACCCCACAGTCAAGCTTTCATCGCCTTCTTCGCGTATCTCGGCTTATTCTTCTGATTTGTTTTGTTTCTCCATGTCATTCCAACTTTGCTGTAACGCTTCACACGCTTTGAACAATAAATTATAATAAGTCAATAAACATATTTTAATCTCAATATTCAGCAAAGCATTTGTTTCATGTCTACAATTACAATCTGGTATAAGATAATCGGTATTTAAATCTTTTATAGTTCACTACTATATGAGATCAATATATATTTATATTACAAGGATCGTAACGACAATCATTATGGCACGCGTCGTGAATATTATCGACCGAGGCGTCAGCCGAGGTCGATAACACGACAAGTGCCATGATTAATTACGATCTGTGTAATATACAAAATTCATCTACTAGCATAAACAAGCAAAAACCGAATTATGTATTAATATTAGCTTTGAATAATTTGTAAATATTGTTTAAATTAAATATGCGAAGTGTGCTCGTTTTCTTAATAACGAATTGTTTATGTGTAGTAATAGTTTTCATTACGTTATTAATAAATTTCATTACTGTATTCAGTGCTATAACGAATGCATTACGCAACTCAGTTTCGTAACGAATGTCATTATGACACTCAAGTAGGCGTTTATAAAGTTGTTACTAAGACACGCCAGCAGATAAATTGTTTTTATAGCTGGGTTTTAAAATTTGTAAACAATTAATATACAACAGTCCTTTCCAACTGAAAATCATCTCGCTATTATTCAAATTAGCGTTTTCTGCGTTCCTTGAGGCAAGGTTTCAGCGCAACTGAACATGAGGACCTCATTTCTATTTATAGATATTTAGTCAAAAATTGCAATAGGCATTTTGTAACTAGGCAGAATGTTGAAATTACAAATATGTAAGTCTTAAAAAGAAAAATTTTATTACAGTCATTCTGAATCCTCCCGTATAACATATACTTAATTAGGTTTCAGGTTTTATTAATAATAATTGCTATAGATGATGAATTTTTTAAACGTTCGATGATTAGGTCTTTCATTAAACCGAATATTACATTAATATTAATACTTTAAAATAAATATTGAGATTCCTCTAAATTGCTGAGAAAAAGATGGATATATTTATTTCATTATTTCAGTAATGGAATTTCTAAAGACGAAAGCTGCTCGTTCGGATTCAATTCACCACTGAAAATTAATTTTAAAGCAATACTTCAATTACATTTATGATAATGAAATAAATTTTAATAATAAACCGGAATTTTATAATTGGAACATTTATTTTTAAACCAACGTTATTAAAACAATAAAGTAACTGGCCCACCGTTTAATTTTACGGTTTTAAAAACTATAAGAGGCGTCAATTAAATGCAGAAAGCAAATTGAGAAATAACTAAACGATATCTCAATCTAAATGAGTTAAAGATCGGGGAATCGTATTTAATATTCATTGTAAATCATACGAAAATCTCGGTTTAGTAGCGACTTTCCATAATAACTCACACAACTGATATTACAAACAAATTAACATTTTATGTAAATTGCGTTAAAACAGTGCTAAATTAATATAAGCACATTTATACACGTTTCCCATTAGATTTTAAGGGAGTTTATCGGCTGTATATCATTTGATTTAAAAGTCGTTAGGGTGATAAACTGTAGCAAGGGACATTATATCAATTACTTATTTAAACTGACGTAATCTAATGACGTTTAAGGAAATGCAGTTCAGAATTGTTATATATTTAGAGTTTAATTAAATTATAATTAAAAGTCACCCGTAAGTGCGCTCACGGAGAATAAAATCGCTCTTAACGCTCATTTTTCAATTAAAGAAGTGAAAAAGATTTCCTTAAAAACCAAAATTGGTAATTATAAGATGGACTCAGAACGGTATGTTGACTTTTATCGAATCCATACGACAATACAAGCCAGACTTGCTCACTGCTGTGACATCACAACCGTGGACTCACTAAAATGAGAATGCAAACGACCGTTTTGAAAACAATATTTTATTAAAAACATTATTGTACTATAGTAATGAGAATATTACTATTTTAATATTGTTATATGACTCTCATAAATACTTTGTTAGGTCCCATTTTTATGTGGTTATGATTTATAGATTTAGGTTATTCGTTTATTTAATTTCGCATTTTATTAGTTAGATAACAACTAATTCATTAAAAATAAATTTACATTAGATTAATTTCAAAATTTCATATCAATAATTCATTATTGGAAACAGCTGGCATGACGCTTTTTTCTGACTAAGAAATATGCTTTTAAGCTTGAAACGACTAACATCGTTAATAAAGATGCTTCTTGAAAATTATTAAGAATTAATTTCATCAATAACGCAAAATTTAAGAAAAAGTATCTAATAGGTTATACAATAATTTAAAGTAATTTTCTAGAAAACAAGGTCTATGGTTTTCATTTTAAATTTTATTTGGGATCCTTCAATTAAGTGATTTCAAATTTTTATATCGGTTGATTTTGGATTCAATTATTTCATAGCGTAAATTCTCTAGTCAGCATTCAAAAGCATATTAATAATTTATAAAGACGCATTTTAATAATTAGAAAATTTTCAAAAAGTTTCAAGGGCGTATAACCACCTCGTAATAGATATACATACGTACATTGAATGGATATCTAGAACCTTGTATTATATCCTGCTCCTGAAAGTTTAGTCACGCAATAATTAAATTATATTTAAACAATTAATTTAATGATTGAACTCACATAAATATAAAAGTAATTATCTTATCTTCAGCGTCCAGTCTCTAATTTAATTGAAATGTAATAATATGGAAGGATTGTACATTTTTAAGCATTTCAACTTAAAGAGAAACTACTTGAGGAATCCTCAGTTCTAATTTTTAATTGGTAAAATAGGTAACTTTGTCTTATTTCTTTAACTCTAATCACTCTGGTTCGAACTGTTACTATGTGTATTTCGTGTTTCAGCATTAACACGACATATGGCAAATTCATGAATTTCACAGATGGTTGTGGCCCTTCAGAAAGTTTCAAACAACTGAGGTTAATTAGTAACATAAAGAATCGCTCGTAGGAATATCTTCTTTTGTAATTTACCACCTATAAATTGAATATATCACTCCTAACAATTAAAATTTCAATTGTTTGTAGAAATAAGTTCAATAATGTATTATTTTTTACGATAATTTCCTTTTCTAGAATAAGTATTAGATTTTGATATTTAATTACTCGAATTTGCAAACATTGCAAATTCTGGCAACCATAATCAATAAGGTTATAGAATTGGCATTATGCCTTATTCAACGTTGCTGGTGCAAGATAATGAGGGTAGGTTCAAAAATAATTCTATCCTCAGTTAAAAATATTACTTTCAAGTCACTTCTTGGACAGTCCAACAATTATAGCGACTTAAACAAGTCAAAAGGACTACATGGTATTCATTACTTTACCAAATCGTGTCTAATATCTCAACTGTTGACTTTAGCTTATTTAATTCCTGTAGCAGTCATTTCCTGAAGAATTCTGATTTCTGCTTTAGGTAAAACTATTTATCATCTAATATACAGGCTGTTCCACCATTCCCTCATTTTGATTGAAACCAATGGCGCCTCAATTCTCGACTTGTGTTCCTACGGTGTTCGAACGCTCTATTATCGCCAAGCCACAACCGACTTCACTGTAATTAGCTTGGTATGGTATCGATAGAAAAAGACACTACGTTGTCCGTGTCGTAACGTTACTTTGGTAAATGACAGTATGATCACTTCGTATGTAATATATGTATACTTCAAGTTTATCACGATGTAATCATAAATAGCTGGTAACGACCCGGTACAATTTTGTCACTTATAAAAAAAACTAGGTGTAATTATTTCTAGTTCATCTACCATTTAGTAATATTTTAAACAATTCTAATTAGATGTATTTAAAATTAAAGTAAATTATTTATTGGTGTATTTTAAATATAGTTATTCAATATTTTAAAATTTTGGTACTAAAAGACATCCATTATTTACGGATTGTTGATTGTTATATCTGAAACTTAAACTTCAAAATAGAAAGTAGCTGCATTTAAATTAAATATTGTAACATTTATTAAATACTAGATCAACCATGAAGTGGATTTTTTACACACTTCCTTCAATTTGTCGGATAGGTCCATTACTAAAAATCTGATGTGAAACAACACACCACCTTCACTTACGTATATAGCTATGCAAATTTGCAAATTTCCACAAATGCTTAAAATATTATTTACGCGCAATTTGGGAATGATAGTTGGAACGGTCACCCATTCAAGTTATTGGACATGCAAAACGTTACCTAATTTCAGAGATTTCTCCGATAACTCTCTTCATGAATTTTGTCTGAGAAACCGAGTTGTTCACGTAAAAGGGTATCAAAGACAAGAACCGTAACAAGTTATAAAAAAACTGTTCTAGCCGTTTTCAAAACAATCGCAAAAATCTTAAAAATCGGAAGAATAAAGTAACACTTCCGGTCATTCGATTTTTTAACTAAACTCTTGCCAACTTATGTGTATAAGGTACAAAATACAAATATAATTTTTCATTTCCATATGGTGTTTAGTTCTTGAGATATATACTTCCAGTTACTCGACTTTCAAAAATGTATTACAAAAACTGTATTATTCATATAAAATGGAATTAAGTAACTAAGAAACATATTGAGTTTAAAAATAATGGTTAGAAACGATTTCAAGAAAGTCGCGAAAAACGAAAACTTCGAAAAATATCATGACAGAAATAAGGTGGTACTTCCGGTTATTCGATTTTAACCAAATTCTTGATTTTGCACGCAATGGTGATTATGACCTCAAATATAAATTTTTATTTAGCTGTGATTTTTAATTCCATAGTTATTTTATTCAGAGTTAATTGTAAAAGTACTTCCGGTTATTCGATTTACGGATAAGTTTATGAAAAACCGCCTAGGCTATATGAAATAGCATTAAGTGTTTAGGAAACGCAGTAATTTGAAAAAAATCGTTAGAACCGATTTTGAGGAAATCCCAAAAAACCAAAAATGATAAGAGTAAAGTGGCACTTCTGATTATTTCACTGTAGTTAAATTTTTTCAGTTGCACACTGTGATGGATACAAACTCAAATATAAAATTTTATTTATATACGAGTTTTAGTTTTCAAGTTATCGTATTCACGGACACATACAGACACACACATACACACAGACCAATTTTCGCTAAAATTTCAACATACAAAATTTTTTCTTTTACCTATATTTTATATAGGCTAAAATAAAATAAAAATAAAAATACATTTAGCAGTGAAAAGAATTAGTAGAAATATTAGCAATTCCTGCCTTACCTCAATGGTAGACTGAATTACTGAGATGTGTTTGTAAGATAGGAACACTATTTTGCCATTTCCATTATTTAATTTAATTTAAGTTTGGAAAAAATCAATTGTATAATAATTAGTATTTTTATGTCATTTAACCAGCTGTGCAGCTTTTAATGCAGTTTTTGCTATTTATTTTTTATAATGATTGGTTTGCCACTAGCTCTCCAGAGAATTGTAGTTGATATCTAATTTAGGAACTAGGTCTATAGTTAGCTGCTGCTAGAATCTAACCAATTATCATACCATTTTTATTTAGAAAAGCTCAATTTGACCGTCATATCTTGTCAACCCATAAATTAACCTTCAGACAGTCGTGAGTTTTATTGCACTTTGATATAACCAAATATCACAATTAAAAAGTATCTAATTCTATAAACAGGGTCAAGTGTAGAATTGGAATAGCTTGTTTACTAATAAACCATATGTCTTGACTATAAATGTCGTATAAGTATCAATTATCAATTAACACTTGCATTTCCATTAAGCTAAATGAACTTTTTTGTATGCAATATAATTTAACTTCTGGCAAGTATTTTATTCTTTTACATTTATTTATTAATTTAAAATTAATTATTTGTGTCTTAAAGTAATACTGGCTGTAACAGCAGTATATAAACTAGATTTAACTAATTACCTTTTCCATTGCCGTTTATTTCATATAAATACAACAGCCTTATTAAACGCCACAGTTACTTTATGACTAGCTAGTTTGATAGCAAATTTTGCTACGCGTGCTATGTAAACCAACCGCTAAGTAATTTAAGAATAAGAGTAGGACATAAAATATAAGACACAAGCTGTACACTGGAACTCCTATCAATTAATCCATCATAATGAGCATTAACAAACCAGTTCCACACGCACGACAGTTTTCTTCTTGTATATTCAAAGAATTTTGCTTGCTGTATAAAATTGCTGCAAAAGTCTGTATACGATTTTCATAGATACATAAAACATTAGCGCATGATGGCGTTGGCGTTTTTTATTGCTACTTTGTTTACAGATTGATACATGATAAAGACGTGAGTTGTTTTGCAGACGTTTCGGTTTAGCTTAATACGTACACAGGAAGAAAAGGATTTGTATTTATTCTGCCTAGGTTCGCCCAGTCGTAAGAGCCGGGTCCTTCTCGACGACGGTGGTGCTCTAAGTCCGACTAGGAATACTTCTAATTAGATCATTAGATTTTACGATCAGGATTCCAGAGGACAATTTGCTCTGGCGGGGACGTTATTCCTTCGGAGGACTAAGTATCCACTTGATATGAATCCAACCTAATGACCGGTTGCTTGCGGTATTTATGGTTTTAACCTTAATCATTAATAGAAGTTAAATCTTTAACAAAACAATTTATTTACTCATACCAAATAAAATAACTATTTACAGGTGCAAATACACAAACGGCTTCTTAAAAATAAAGCGTATTTATACTAAATTACAAGATTCAAGACAAAGCGTTGGGATGATCCGTTTTTTTATTTAAACGCACAATAGTGATCTGGGCAGAGCGTGGTTAGCCCACCACCTTAGAGACATTTAATTATTGATAGCTCTGTGGGTTCACTCAATCTCGGATCGCTTGAGTAACCGCGTTTCGTTACTCGAGCAACTACTGGCGCGACCCACAGACGGTGATTTATTTGACACCAGGAAGCGTCTATATAATGTCTCTGTATTCGGTGGTCGGTTCAGAACGTCTTTTTCGCCATTGCAGATGCAACTGGACACACAGAGGCGTCTCACCCTAGGGCGCAGGGCTTGATCTGTTACTGATGCAACTCGATTACGCTCGGTGCGTCATCGTTATTTTTAGTATGGTCGATCAACAAAACGTACAGCAAAGATCGCTACGTTTTCGGTACCAAAATGTTTGACCTTTCAAACCGGCTTCCATAATAAAACAAAATTGAATCCCAGACTGATGCCTGGGTTCGGAGTCTCAAAACTGGACTTGCTAATTCAGACGCACTCCCGCTTTATTTGTTTAATGCGGTTTTTATCTTCCCTTTGTTTTTTGTCTTATCCTTCTTAATAACTACAAAGTAACCTGAACCTAGATATCTTAGTTGCCTAATATTTCGCACCATTACGAAATATTTAATAATTAAACTAGTGTGCTAAGTTTAATTATTAATCACTTTATTTAGATTACATCTTAATTAAGATAATAATTATACGATCCAGACTTAATTTTATGGTTACTTTTATATTTAGATACTGCACAACATTGTGTAATTTAATTAATTACACTGTCTTAAAGCTTGTTAATTTTAAAATTATAATGGAATTAATGTATTCTACGATTTACATGTATTATTGGTTCGTTTAATTTAATATGTGGTAAAATAAAGAAACCAATCTTTATTTATAAGAGCGTTTCATATGAAAGATTCGCATCCACGCACTTATTTATTTCGCCCTTAAAGTTTTCATCGCCTTTATCAATATTCTATTTCTTGCACTTCCAATATTCACTTTTTAACGAGAACACGCGTAGAATTATATAAATTCTTTTATTCGCGTTTTCGAGTTATTTCGATAAGTTTCCGAAAAACGTTACAAGCTTAGACTCAGTCGGCGTTGTTTGTTGATTTGTGCACGAAGGACATTTTTTAGAATGCAGAACGAAAGGTACATTTCCACCAAGCTATATTATACGAATTTCGCAAAAGAGTAAATACTCATAAAAAACATTCCATGTTTATTTGCACTATGCTTCTGTTCCCAGAACAGTTAAAAAGTGATTTGGCAGACTTTGAAATATTGATTTAAACATAACTGTTAAATCCGCTCTGGATGACCTTCTGACATTGATGACGAAGTTGTGCGTGCTCAAGGATTATAACTGAGGAGAACTGTCTTCATTTCACCATTTAAAGAAACATTTCCAGGCTCATACAAGGGTGCCAGATCCTTTGACTGAAAAAAGTAAGCTTGATCGCATTTCTGTAACTATTTTTCTAGTTGGACGCAACGTAATAGGCGAAGGTGAAGCTAGCAACAAGCAAGGAAAAGTTCAGATCTCGTAACGAAATCTGACTTGCAATGGAGAAAAGTGTTAAAGTGTTTCTGTCTTAATGGAATTATAAAGGAATAGGGTTTCTTTGAGGTTTTCCCAGCTGTAAAAACAAGTATTCAATTTTACCATTTTATCGCGTCTTTTGTTTTCCCAAACCGCTTTCAGGTGTTAACACTATGATCAAAACTTGAAAAGATCTGCGCTACTGCTTCGATTTGTCCTTGTCAGGTACCTGATATCGATAAGGAATGTAATTCATAATTATAATTATTTCTAACGTCAAAAGACTTTAACGTCTAAATTTCACATGATAAGTTGTGACACGAAGAACGTGCACGCTAATTCAAATTTTAAGGTGGTAATGCAGTTTTGATTCTTGAGTGATCATAAGATGTAAGTCATGTGCATATTAAAGAACTGCCTTAGATATTATAAAAACAGATTGACTACTAATTTAAATAATTATGTTTTATCGATCTTAGTGTAGATAAACAGCAAACAATAATGTGGCCAATGATATTTCTATTGTAACATAAAAACCTAGTTTTTATATTTTATATAAAAAGAAATTGACCAAATTAAATAGAAAATTTTATCAATTTCTACATTAAGAAATTTAGAGCTGATTTAATTAAAAGTGCATCTCCGCATTTACTCAACAAATACTTTTTTAAAACTAAACAAGGTTCTTCAGAAGCTATTTTATCACATAGCTGAAATGTTTTAACTCATGATATACATAGCGCTTTTTGCAAATAACTTAATGACTACGGTATAAATAAAAAGTATTTTAAGCAAAGAATTGATATGCTTTACGCTCCAGGATTCTCTTTAAAAGTATCACAAATGCAATTTGCTATTCACAAACAGCATGATTTAAATATGCTCAAAATGAGTTTGAATATAAATATGCTTCCTTTTGAAATAAGATCAACTTTTTGCGAAAATGGAATTATTTTATTCGTGTTCTTGTTCTTATAACGAGAGATCATCAAATTAAAGTTCCCAGAGTAGCTTGCAAAATATTTATGTAGGATGTGACTATATTTTTTGTTTTATGTCAATCACAGTAACAAATTAAATGATTTCTGATGCAATCTGTCAATTTGACAGTATACAGGGAACTTTTATTTTTATGATTTCTTATTATTTTTATATTGGCTATTCAAGATTCCAAAAGAAAACCTTTTAATATTATTTGAACAGGTTCTGCAAAATGAATTCTTAGGGAATTCGTCGCAACATTCAGCGGAAATAAAGTAGCCGACCTCGCACAACAGAAGACAGTTCAGAGGATCTAAAAGAACCGTGCGTACATATCCCGAATAAATTTATAGCTCGCTATAGCTTGGATGCGACTCTATATTGCGATAAGTAAAACGTCGCGACTTGACTCTGCTCAACTCTCTTCATAGAAAAGAGTTGCGATCTACAACGCTTGAGAAAAGAGTCATTACTACTGTCGCAACTGAATGGAAAAATAATACGCGCTCATATTCAACGTCCTAAAGTTGTAATGAACTTACTTTTTTCTACACATTTGATGTAGAAGTGTGTTAAATATAATTATGGTATAAAATAATGGACATATTTTTGTACAAGCCTGTATGTACAGGGTGGCTGAGTACTCTGAGCTATTAAAGAGAGTTGTCAGACTTTTGTATTTATGTATTGAGCGTCTTATTCGTGTACATAGTTACAAACATTATTATTTTACTTTGCATGTTGCTAATCTACCAATGCTCAATTGCATAAACGGCTCATCATATTCCGTATATCATCGAACAAAGAGATAGAGAAAGTAAAATTTCGGGACCGCTTTGATGTCGAACTTCCAAGGAACGCAACAATGTTCATATGGAAAAAACGTGTATTTGCAACCTGTACAGTAAACGACTGTCCTCGAGATGACCAATCAACAACGAGGAGATATCATTGGCGTAATTTCCCAAGAAATTGTCTTGGTAAAAGTGTGAATCTTATCGTAACGTTTTAAAGGTAAAACTATACCGACCAATGCACGCTAATGAATTGAATGATGCTAACATGGATATACGAAAGAATGCATCTAGAGCGTTTCTTTTAACATTTCGCCCCCAATATTCCCGTAGTGTAGGGCTAAGGAAAACCCCACATCTCATGTGATAGTGCAACACACATATTTGTATCTTTGTTCTTCCAATGCTTCGTAACTGGATTGACTTGCCAGGACATGCTTTGTGATTAGTTAGTGCCACAATTGCAATAAGTGGGTATTAAAAACACAATTGTCTTACAAGAGAACGAATGCAAACGTATAAATACCTGAAATAAACATTTATCAGGTGGTATATTGGATGAAATTCTGAAAAACACCATTTCGCTTTCTTCTGCCCCGCAGAACTTGCGATTTGACAAAATTCGGCAATGTTTTATGAGTATTCGACTAGAAGAAGGCTAAGCATGTACGGTAAAGGGTTATGTGCAGCTATGGAAGATTCATTCATGGACAGATTATCTCGTCAAACCTTTGTGCTACGACAATGACTATCTCTTTGCTGGTATTGTAGATATTTAAGATATAATGTAAATGTTCGTTTCAAGAATTTAACCACTACACATCATATTGTGGAAATACAAGGAATATGCACACTTCTAGGTCACCCTGTACATACATTAATGGTTTACCTATTATAATAATCATTTCCTGACAAAACGTGTCATGCACAACGAAGATTGAGTTTATCGCGGAACACTGACAAATAAAATCAATTAAAAAATATGCTTGAAGAGGCAATTTTAATTTGGGTTTAATGGCCAATATACCTCTACTGATCACAGAGAGATCTATATTAATTAATCGATTAATTAATTAATTAATTCTCCTGAACCTAACAATGGCGGAGAAACACGTTTTGACCGCTTAAAAATTATGTGGATATTGAACAATACTGTCAATAAATAATGGAAAAATAAAGCAACACTACTTCTCAGCGATCCATTAAAACTATTGCTTACTCTGACTATTTAATTTAGAAGAAATTAAAAATTATATCGTAGTAAAATGAAATGTTAATATTATTTCGCTGTTACCTTCTCTACATTAATAAACTGAAATGAAAATATTTATCAAATTCTATTCTTACAAGGCAAAGCATTATCTTATGACATGTTTTTGCAACCATTGTAAAGCTGCCGTAAAGGTAAAGATCTATCATATCCTAGAACTTCCAATTTTCCTAAATTAATCCAAATTATGTCATAAACAACAGAAATTATTCCATAAAGAAATGATAATAATAATTTTTATATAAGTATTAGCGAATAAATTCTTAGCCTACAAAATGCAGAATATGGTTCTGAAAACAAACTCAACTTAGATTAACTATAAGTTTCTACGCCTGTAACTTTGAGGAACTTAAAGCTTTATCAACTTTTGATAGCTTTACAAGTATTTCTTTTTTTTAAATCAAAAACTTGTGAGCCACTCTAGCATATTTATAACTTGTGGGATTGAAAATACTAATTTTTGAGTATTTTTTCCAGGGTAATATGTCCTTTCCTAATTTCCTAATTGCAAACATATCTGCACAATGTAGGAGAGGCTATCAAGAAGTTTCCGGATTACTGTTGTAACTGCCTCTATGAGAGCAGATGAAAGGGAAGTCTAATCACACTTTTGCAATCTTGTCTACCAAGAGAAACTGCATTGTAAACACTCACCTTTTTACACAAACATGTTTTCGACTTTGTGCTTCATTTTGATTGAGATGGACATCGTGAAACTGAGTTAATCTACTACCTAAACTACTCAAATGCTTCATAAAGCGTTTGTAAAACATTCCTTAAAGCAAAGAATGTTTTTTGGGCGGCATTCACGTTTCAAGAGGCCTAGCTAAACATCTCAAATAATCAGTGCGACCAAGATTCAGCAAAAAACGAATGTTGAAAAATTGAAGAACCCGTCCATAAAGACCGTTACGAAAAAATTCTTAAACTCGTCGTTACCATCAAGATCAGTTATGAAATTTGCTGTATGATTTAGTAGGGATACTGCAACTGGAATGATTTAAATTTAAATGACTATACTTCACTTACAGCACTACATCGACGCTATTCCTGAACAACAGGTCCTCAGTTAAACAACAATGAATCTTAATTTTTTGCAGATATCTTTGTCAATTACTCGTAATAGACATATCTAAACATAAACAGTAGATTAATTGGGGGGGGGAGGGGTTGGCACCACTGTTAGTATAGTTTCAAATCGTTTTAAGTAACCAACGTAGAAAATTATAGGAGTAGGTTAGAGAGCGTATATAGTGGCGAAGACGCCTTTGCTATCCCGGGCAAATATAGAAATTATGGGTGCAAAACCAACATAGCTACGCGATGGTTGGAATAAGAATTACTGTACGGGTGAAATACGAGTTTAAAGATAGTGGTAATCGCTGATCCACAATTATTCGCCGATTTACGGCAGTCATGGCGGAGGGGATACGATTTTGAATTCATGGCTAAGATTTGCGTGCCATCGCCGATAGCACTGGTAGGAATCAAACCATTAGGAAATCTTGACGTTTAGGGCTTGAAAGCGCAGAAAAATAAATCTTGATCTAACCTTATATCTATCAGGCCTTAATCTAACGCGCTTTAGCACTTTCGAGACTCCAGGTACACCAGTGAATGTTTTCACAAGACTAAAAGTAAAAGTAAAGTTTACATATAAAACGGTATAGATAGGTACCAACAGTTTTCTATGAACATATTCGTCACTTTTGTTACCAGTGCCGTCTAGAAGTTCACTTTACAAGTTCTCATTGTTCTGTCAAATTGCATCTTGTTAACATCGTAGGTATTGTTAACTGAATTATTGTTGTAAAAGTAAGAAAAATAAACAAACTATTGATGTAAATTCAAAATATAAGTGATAATTTGTTATTTCCTTATTGTATACAGGTAAATATGTATTTATATTTTTATTATTTATCATAAAATTTATCAGTGGTACATATAAGTACCAGCAGTATTGAAATGCGGTACATATAGGTACCAACAGTATTCAGTGGCATTATTAATATTCCTATTTTACTATAGCAGCTTTGGCTAAAAGACCACTAAGTGGGACTGAATTGCAGAAGATTAGCGAAGAGTTGTATGAATCTGATGAAAGTAGTGACTCCTATCGTCCTTCCTCAGAATCTTCCTATGAAAGTGAAGCTGTGAATGAAGCTAAGATTAGCAGCGAATCCGGTTCGAATAAAACTGAAGATCTCCAGGAATCTACGGATTCTAGTGATACTGTTAGTAATACTACCAATAAAAAGTCGAAACCAACTATCTTGTGGTCAATACAGCAGCTCTGGCTAAAAGACCACTAAGTGGGACTGAATTGCAGAAGATTGGCGAAGAGTTGTATGAATCTGATGACAGTAGTGACTCCTATCGTCCTTCCTCAGAATCTTCCTGTGAAAGTGAAGCTGTGAATGAAGCTAAGATTAGCAGCGAATCCGATTCGAATGAAACTGAAGATCTCCAGGAATCTACGGATCCTAGTGATACTGTTAGTAATACTACCAATAAAAAGTCGAAACCAGCTATCTTGTGGTCAATTCCGGATTCGTCGTTTGTTCCAAAAAAAATTTCTAATAAACACAGGGTTCATATAAAAGAGACAGATACAGGAGAAATCCAAATTGTTTTTGGATGTATATTTATTATGTGCTACAATCGCGTACCCCGTATAAGCAATTATTGGTCTAACCATACATCGTTAGGTAATACAGCTATAAAAAAGCAATCGCACACGATAGATATAAACTTCTCTCATCTAAAATGTACTTTCCAAGCTCTGAGAAACCGAATAATTGTACTAAAACATATTATATAGATGATCTGGTAGAATGCTTGAAAGGTACATTCAGAAAATGTCGTAGAGATAGTTATTTTCAAAGCATTGATGAGTCAACAACCAAGTTCAAGGGGCATACTGCCACAGGTTAATGCTTAATGGATTTGAAACGTATAAAGAAAACAATTCTTATACTTGTGGCTGAAAGCAGTCTTGAGAGGGTTAAGCATGCCCAAAAGTTTGGTTTTGGCCATTAAACTTGCCTCGCAAAATCGTGTAGCACAACCTACCATTTCCTTCTTCTATGAGCTCCGTGCCTTCCACCGGAGTAGATTCGAAACGCAGAAAATAGCATGGAAAGGAAATTGATCGCCTTAAGTTTGTCTACTCTAGTTACTGTGACAATTTGAGACGCTTAACAAAATCTGAGACGAAAACTATCGGAACTTTCGTGCAACTCCTTCATCACGAAACTGTGTCCGTCCACGCGTTACTGAAAATCACTGAATTTTTGACTAACTGCAACATGGTATCCTTATTCGCCGGACACGGTCTCCTGCAATTTCGCTTTGTTTCTGCATTGTTATAGCTTTGGAGTTTAAGCTAATTCAGGGAAAAAAATTTTAGTTCTATCAATAAAGGTAACGATAGTTCTAACAAAGAGATTTGTTACAAGACTACCACAAGATTCATGTTGCGCATTTAAGCCACTCTATCAAATCGGCTCGAAGTTAAACAGCTTTTGCTATATTTCGACTAATTGTTCGTTACAATTATTGACTCATTAATCATAATTTGAATATCCATCGATTTTAATGCGGAGGTTAATTCAATCGGATGGAGATCTCTACTACACATTAATATGTCGCAAATCTCATCAGTGTTTTCTACTCAATCGTATATAAATGTAGTAAATATAGGAACAGAAAAACTAGAACTAATCTTAAATGGCCTCATTAAGTAGACACAATGATATTTTTTGATCGCTTTGGTTTTCACATTAATAGCATTCACATTGCTAAGCGTATTAAGATATCTGGGTGCTTATTTATAAGTTATTTTTTTATTTTTGGTAGCATCGCACGTAGACTATTTTTTACCAACGATTTTAGGTTGTTGTGAGGATCTGACTTTTCGCGGACCAAACGACCAACCTGGAAAAATTTCGGCATTAATATGTTTTCTTGCTACCTCCCATCTTTTTTATTCTTGGTAAAACTTTATTATGACGTTCTTGCTGGCGAAATAATATTGTGTAATGTCAAAATATGAAAAGAACGCTTATTGCAATATTAAAGTGATCAAAATACAGTTTTGCATATAGACCCAACCGTTTTATTGGAAAGTTGTTAAAACATCAAACCTTAAAAGGGAACTACCCTTTTATTCATCTACAACAGAAGTAGGTTGTTTTATAAATTTCATTGATCTTATTCTAAGGTGCAGATTAGTTAATCTCAATGCGCGATTCGTCTTTAACTATTTCACACCATTTTATTGTCTTTCTTTATCGTACAAAATATTAAAAACTACAACATACGGGATAGATTACAGATTATCTTACAAAATATTTGTATAATCTCTTGAACTAATTTTAACTGCAAATAGCAACTTCTGATGCAGAATAGACTTAAATATTGCTTTGAATAAGGTCTATACTTATAGGAAGGAGTATTATGCTTCATTATAGTATTAAATTAATTAAATATTGTTTAATTTAACTTGATACATTAAACAGAGTAATTTTAATAAGTAAAGATAGAATAAATTAAAGTTAAAATGCGCGAAACTATTCCATGTTATTAAAGAATTTAGGATTTCATCAATTATTAAAGTGATTTTAAAATAATGAAACCAAAAAAAAAGATGACATGAAACGTAGGATCCCAGTTTTAACTACAGTAATTACAAAATGACGTACAAGTAACTTAGTTAGCGAGAACCTTTTATGTGTGTAAACAAAATTTTGAAGAATAAGCATCAATTTCTACTCACTGCCGCCGTAGTTCCAAGTCTAAATTTCTTCTAGGAGGAGACGGCCCTACGCTGTAGCGGTTTACGATAATACAAAGCTCTTATTTTTGGTGCATTAAGACCGATCTACATCTATGATGGCATATTTATCTGAAAATAACTCCGAATCTCTATTGAGTCTCACTTCTACTAATTCAATTCTGGATTTTACATATATATTAAAAATTATTAATGTCAATATTTCTATTTCTTATTTCACAAGGTTGATAAATTTGCTCGAGAGGTCATTGTTAGGTACTGCTTTATTAATGACAGAAGATGGGAAATGACAAACTGCTTATATATAAGGGAAAACATTTTTCATATGCAAAATCTAACAAAACTTTCTGTCAATAACACATGAAACGCTTTATGCGTTTCACAATGCATGCAGAAAATTATTGAGGCAAATTGTTTCCGTTGACATTTAAAGAGATATGAAAAATTACCAATGCTATGGAAGTTTAAAATGAGTTACACTATAAATAAATCTAAAACTCTTAGATGTTACTTAAATACGACTTAAAAATTATTAATTAATGACTGATTTCATTTAACGTTGTGTGTTTAAAATATATTAATTGAGTTGAACGGATTAAATTTTCTAAATGTCAAGAATTTAAGTTCTGTTACGTTTGTTACGTGTATGGTATAACAAATTTAGCAATATTTAAATTCTCTATTGTGTTGAGCGATTTTGGGTGTACACTTTAAGTCGAGGATAATAATTAGAACTTCTTTATAACATTTCCACTTTATTAAGTTCTATATGACATTGCGAATTTTCTAATACATGTTTAGCTATAGCAGTTTTAAGGGTTGATTTAGTATATAAAAACGATGACGCTCTTTCCTTCTGGTGATGAAGCTACTTTTTAATTGGCCGACGTAAACTTTACCACAAGAGCAGCTCAATTTATAAACGCCAGAAGATAATAAAAGATCAATGAAACCTCTTGCTGATCGTAAAAATTGATTAATTTTCTTGGTAGCTTTAAAAATAGTTCTTATGTCAAATTCAAAACTCTTTCAATTCTGAATAAAATTAATAATTTTAATCTTTTACTAAGAAATGCTAATAATCTCAAGCTTTAATTACTATAAGTATTACTTATTTCCCTTTTATAAAATTTGTCACTGATATAATTTTGGATCGTTTTCGCATTACAATTATTCTTAAATTTTTAGTATCAGCAAAAGAGCATTTATCTTCTGGTGTTTATAAATTGAACTGTTCTTGTGGTAAAGTTTAAGCCAACCTAACAAAACGAAGAAAAGAGCATCAAAGGTTTTGCAGACTAAATCAACCGTTAAAATCTACTATAGCTGAACATGGGTTAGAAAATTTACAACATTACATCGAATTTAATAAAATGAAAAAATTTTCAAGAGTTTCCAACTATTATGCTCGACTTTAACGAGAAGCAATAGAAATTTATAAACATTCTAACAATTTCAACAGACAGAATGGAGTTCGCACCTCTTTTCCTAAAAAAATATGGGGTGTGCAAAAAAATTTTATAATTGAGTCTTTTAATTTTTGTAAGATTATTATAGCGTATTTAAATTAGTAATAGTTTTTAATTAATTGCATGTTTAGTGATCGAAAACGCCCTAAGAATCACACCAAAAGCAGTTCTGGAGGTACTTCTTGATCTACGTCCCTTGTGCCTTCAGGTATAAACGGAGGCTGTGAAAGCTACATCCAGACTGTTTCAATACAGACGATGGCCTGATAAAGGCTATAACCAGGGGCACACTTCAATCACCAATAGCTCACCGAGCATATGCTGGAATGCGGGTGATCGTGTTAACCCCATTTAGGGCCCTCCACATTCTTTTTTCTACAGCAATTGACCTAATAATCCACAGCAAGTGCTTTTCATGGCCTAATTTGGTTTGCAAAAGGCCTAGAAACTCTGCTGCGCTAGGTGTGTTCAATAAATCTCCCACAATGTAAATTACTATTCCGTTAGGGCCAAGCCGAAGTGTATACAGTTTCGAATAGCGAGTAAAAATGAATCAGTAGAAACTATCATAACCTGCAGCTCACTATTTACACTGATAGCCAAGGTGCCATTAAGGTCCTATCTAATCCCACTATAACATCCAGATTGGTATGGGAATGTGGCAAAACTTACAGGTCCTAGTGTTTAGACAACAAGGAAATTATTTATTAGATCTCGGGCAATCAAGGATATTCAGGTAACGATAAAGCAGATTTGTTGGCTAGAGCGAGTACTGATATGTCGCCTGATTCTTTCAAAAAGTCAGCTTTAAACAATGCTGGAACAAACAAAACTTTAGATAAGTTAGCGCTCTAATTTTAGGTCCATCCTATAAACAAGCCCAGTTCTTACTTTCATTAACCAGGAAATGTGGTGAGGACGAAGAAACGTTCTTTCATCTCACATATGATTACTCAGCTTTGGGCAATGACCTTTGGGTCTCAATTCTCTGAACTCAGCGAAACCTTAAATGCTCCCCCACCCATGATGATAGTGCGGTTTCTGGAAATGTCAGGACTTCAAGGATAGTTACAGGGGCAGTTAATACAATTTGTCTAATAAATCTGAGTGTCGGTTTGTTAACCGAACCTGCCTTTACAACAATAACTTTCGAGTACACTTTCGTAATTTAGACAAATGTAAAACTTATTTGGTACAGAAATTACACAGGACACATTTTGTCCTAGCTTTATTGTTGGAAAATGGTTCCAAAGAATCTGTTCTTCGCTGCTGGACATTTGTTGTTCCTTCTTATTTTTTGCATGCTTGGTATTGCCTGCTGTTTTTTTGCCAGAAACTTCCTTTTGACTGACTTTTTCAGGGTGTTTTTTCAGACTTCTTGCAACTGGGAATCTTCTAAATTTCAGTTTCTCATTTTTTAGTGTTATTTATATTTGTATATTTTCTATCTCCGGCCTTTGGTAAACGTTTTGCTTCAAGAGTTGACTTGGTGTATTGCTGGGTCCAGATTGAAGTTCATTTGAGTTGTCTGGAGACTTCCCTGGGAGTAAATTTTTAGGCTGCTCTGGAAGTTGGTTCGCAGTCTGCCTTATATCGGTCATATAGCTTGGTGCAAAATCCTCATCGGTGAAAATGTTACGATTGAATGAATATATTGCTGTATACCGAAATGTTTAAGAAATATTAACTAAAGTTATAGCAAGTGGATCGCGAATAGTGAGTTGTCGTATGTCACAAATTGTTATCGTTCTACCTGGGTTGTTAGTCACCTAGTCGTCACAATCCGATCTGGTATATAAATAGTACGTTCAAGTGACTGGAGTTTGTGCAAATAATGCGGAGCATACAATAACATGACAATTCTATTGAATTTAGCAAAATTAAGCCTCTCTACACTTATCACGTAGAAGGAGGCATGGATTCTCAGTCAAGGTATTTGGGTGATTATAGAAATGGTTTAAAAATAAGACAAAATCGGCTTCTCGCATTCACTCAGATTTATTTGCAGTTCCGCCAGTACCTACGGGCGCAGTAACTATGAAGCGCTTATGGGTTTCCAATCGCAGAGACAGCATAAGCTAAATTTACCAATGTACTTCTTTCCATAGACATTATTAAACCGATTTACTTGATACTTCTTGGGCAACTATTTTATCTGGTCTCTGTACTCGTGAGGTTGAAAGTTATGTCTTCAGAGAATTTTTGCCAAATTATTGAAAATAGATTCCACACTTATTCGGTTGAAACCCATGTCAAGCTGGCCGAATATGGTTTTCGTAATGAATAAGATGAGTGTTTGTTCAAAAAATCGGCAAATCAATTATCTCCGACACGTTCATTTTCCTTGCAATACTTAGGATAAGTAATAGAATTTGCCACGCAAAGATCGTAAGCGAAGGTTTTGATTTCTTTTAGCATTAAATCGTAGCTTAAAAAACATATTGTTGTTATAAGAAAAAATTTTGTTTTTGGAAACTAACCAATGGTAGTGGTAGGCTGCACTCTTTTTTATGGTCGATTTCATCTTGAGAAATTTTCTTGCAATACCTTACTAAAGTTCGATAATTGATTTGATAATTAGCTGCAGCTTTACGAATTAATAATTCCTCTTTTATCTCACCTTCCTCGCTGTTGAAAGCATGATGCCTGGAGCTATTTCTCCTCGGTTCATCTTTTTTATATGATTTCAAACCATCTTTACTTGAAACTGCGAAAAAGATTCTTAAAATACTGACGGGATTGGTTGTCACATGTGACAACTAACCCCAGGGTTTTTGTTACAACGATATTTCAGACAAATCACGATTTGGCAAAAACTTCAATGTTGATACAGAATAACATCATGCAACTGTTAAATAATAACTGAAAATAGTTATTTGAATACATTTGAATACATACATCTGCAGAAACGCAAAAACATTGATAAAAACTAGAGAATTGTCACCAGGCACTTAAAACTACCTCTATACACTGGGAATATTGTGAACATTGAGATATTCTAGTCAAGATCACTAGGTGGCAGCAACGACTGGGAACCAAGGCCTGTGACAACCAATCCCCAACTTTCTCCGGTCTCCCTTACTAAAAAATTAGCACAGCAAAATATTGAAAAATCAAATTAACAGAATTTTTCGCTTGCCAAAGGCATAAATTTCGCTAAATGTTTTTAAATTTATTGTTTAGATATCGAATTTTAAGTTTATCAGGCCTATTAATTTGTTTTAGAGTTTGATCAAAGATTTTTTAATGACAATTGAGTTTTTTTTACTAAATATTTAAAATTAATCATATAATTTAAAGAATTTTTCGTGAATTGTGTTTGCATTGGCATCTATTGTTTCAACAGAGAACAAAATCTTAATTTATGCTGGAAATTAATTAAATTTCATATTAAAAATCAATATATGAAAACATTTGCATTCAAATGAACAAATACAATAAACAAGCCGGTATTAAACATTAATGTTTACTGCTTTTACAAGCATTTACATTTTTATTTTGATTATAACACTGACAAATGATTTTTCAATGTGAATATTTTAATATTTAGATTCAGGAGCATGCAAATATGAAAAAGTTGTAAAAATTAATTATTAAAAAGGTATTCTTTACAAATATGGTGCCTAACTAGGGTACAAAATTCCAAATTCCACTTATATCTTTAATAAAGATAATCCTTGATTTAATTCTGTTGAAAACTTTCATGAATTACTGACACCTGCAAACTAATGATGACCATTAGTAACTGGATAATCCCCTATTTTAGTGACATATTGAGCACTTTCAGGTCCTTCATGCTTCGGAATAAAATTTACTGCCTATTAAATATTTTAAAAGCACTTTTTAGACACCCTCAAAAATAAAACTTAAATGTATATTTACACATTAAATGACACGCGAGAACAATATAAAACGCCTTAAATTTATGATCAGATTAATAATTAATAGCTTCAATTAATAAAAACGACTATATGTACATAAATTTGCATAAATATCCTTAAACTAAAAATGTAGGTGGATGCAACGGACTGTACAAGGAACAAGAAGCCACGACCTGTGCCAAAAGTTATTTTTGACCTACATATACATACAATTCTGTAAGAAATTACACAAGTTGGAAGGATCCCAGCCTCCAACGGCTGCTGCCCCAGATTTTCGATTATCTTTACTAAGTGATGATGTTCGGGATATTTATACCAAACTACTAAATTCATTTCTTAGATTAAAACGAAATTTTTGCTAGGGACTAAAGACCGGAGTATATAAATACTTATCCGTTCCAAATAGAACAATTTAAGTTTATTGTGTATTTTTCCGAAAATACTAGATACATTTTAAATTTTATTTTTATAAAATATCGAAGGCGTGGGCACTGTTTTGCTTTCATACGTGTACTGTTTGCAATAATAGCATAATTCACTGAGAATAATTTCATCTAATTCAAAATTATTTAATCAACAATTATAACTCATCTAAAAGGCAATTCACCGAAACACTAATTCATCTAATAAGCTTGTGCGTTTAGAATTAAATTTACTTTGAAATCTAATTGACAAGTAACTGGCACAAGTACGTGGTTTGTTCCCCTGAAGTCTTTAAATTTTAATAATAAAAACTCTTGGTCGATTAAAAACGTAAGACATTTGTAATATTAAAAATATTTAATATTAGAACGGTATGTACCTCAATCTGTAAATATTAATTTAATTGTCCTAAATTCTCAAATAGATATTGCATCAATTTACCTAAATGCATTAAAGTTAATTTCCAAATATAAGAGCTATTTCTGAAGGTGTTGCCAAAACTCGTCCCCTTCAAAATAAATTTCGTAAGCTTTCTCACGATAACTTACAGAATATAAGGCCGCTCATTTTAATTTTAAATTTAAAACAAGCAAGCAAAAATGAAAGGGAATAGAGATTCCAATTTTACCATTAAACATAACTAAAGACCTTTTAAATAATTTTGTATAATATTAAATCCTCACTAATCCATTAAAACCTCAGCTAAATATCTTATTTTGATTGAAATAAAATTCAAAGCGTTCTACAGCTTTTAAACTAATTTATAATTTATAATTTTTTAAAATAAATTTCTGATCTGAAAACAAGGATTTATCGTACTAAAAGATGAATTTAGAATATGATTCCTAATAACATGTATAATGCATCATGCGAACTTAAAGTTGACCGGTCTAAATCTAAGACAGGAAAAAATTCCGAAGAATCCTAAACCAAAAGCTTTTCCACTTGTCGAAATGAATAAAATACGAACTTCAGTTTTATAGGTAAAATTTGCTTTAGAAACAGCTCTTTTATCATTTCATCTTTCATTTATAACAGTTTTCCGAACGCCTTAATAAAATTCAAAATAAATGCGAGAAGGATATATAATATTTACGGAAACTCTGAGAGGTAGGTACCATCTTTGATACAATTACCTCCCTTCAACTTGTTTGCTTTTATCAGCGTTTTTACATCAACGAAATTTTCTAGAGATCACTTTAAAACATCTCATACTAGATTAGTCGTAGTTCTATTTTTATATTCAAAGCACAAAAAAAATATCAATCGATATGGAACTAATTCTATTATTTACACCTATATTAACGTTTCCATTATAAAACTGAAAGGAAAATTTCGTTGTGGCGTAGAAATAAATCAAAGTCAAATACTGTTATCGAATTTAAAGATATGTATTTGAATTTTGGAGTACGTCTGGAGATAAATTTAACTTTTTTTATTCAACTTTTATCAACTTTATACATTTTGAGCAGACATAACCTCAAAATGCAAAATACAACTATAAAGCGCATAAGATCGAGGCTGTCTATTATTATCCGTATTCTAAATTTAAACTTCGCGGTTTGTTGGCAAAATTTAAAGCGGTTTCTTTTTGCTAATTATGCCTGAAACGTTTTCTTAGTATGAGATAATTTCTGAATGTGAACATTAAGAAAAGCAAATTACCTAATCCCAGCAGAATTTCTGAAGGTGATTCCAATATTTTGTAAATAAATTCACAGATAAAACTGTAGCATTCTAAATATATATTGACTGAAAAGAATCTTCCAGTACTTTAATAGCGAACAGCTATGAAATAGAAGCAAACCTTTGATGACCTAAATATTTAATCACAACTATTGTGAATTATAGTAAACATATTAAAATAGGAGAGAATGAAAGAGAATACCAACCAAAGCTTGGCGTAAAGTATTCGATTGTAAATAAAGGTATCTACTTCTACAGAGTGTTTCTAACATAAACCGACATGGATTAACTTATTCTTGTGACCAAAATAAGTCGATTTAACTCACTTATTTATATCCCCGAACGACTAAATTGATTTAAATGTTAGTTGTGTGACACTTCAAGTTGGTGTAAGCCATGTTTTCAGACAATTTTAATTAGAATCAGGAATTTCGTACATAAAACATCGTTGTCACGTGATAAAGCAGCTACTAACTTTTAATATTAACCCGACAACTCTAAAATCGTTTCCGAAAAGATGCATTTACAAATAAAACGTTTTGTTTTGTAAATTTTGCCATTTTTACAATTTAGATACAAAAAAAATAGAATCGGAGTAACTGCGCCATTTTCTACAAATAACAGATGTTATCTGGTGGGTTTATATGCGAAAAATTGACTGACAAAGTGCCAGACCTTTTAAGTCTGAATAATTAGCTTTTCGAAAATATTCAGCCTTTTCATTGAGTTCACCTACACTGGGATTTTGTGAAAAAGATTGTCGCAAAAAAGTCAAAGTTTACAGCTAAATGTTCCCAAATTGTCGGGTAACACATCATATGACGTCTGCAAACCTTGACGAACGCCTTCACGCAACAGGAAGGTTTGCACGAAGGACTGGTGATCATGGAAAACGTAATTAGGAATGCTCGTGTAGAATAAGAAATGTTTAAGTTTAAGTTTAAGGTTTCACTAGTTGGTCCAAAATCGCGCCTTACATCCAGTCGTTATATTGTAACGCATTTTCGTTACGTTTATTATTTTCTCCTTTCAAACTCTATTCGAATATTTATTTATAGATTCCTTACATTTATTTACAATTTAAACACTTGAGCATACATTAAATCTTTTTACAAATTATAGTTATAGCTTAATACCCGTATATAGACAATAATAAAAAACCATGAATGTTCGCCCAACAAATTGGCTAAAGAAAAAATTCTAATAATGTATGAAGCATTTTCACGTTGTATTGAAAAAAATTCTAATAATGTATGAAGCATTTTCAAGTTGTATTATGAAGAATTTTGAAGGAATATCACTTGTGACGTTGTTCAAAAAGGAATCGAGAATGAGCAAATCTGCAAAATTCCTCACATCCAAGATACAGGGATACTATTGCAAAAGGAACAAACCAACGGTTTTTAAGATGGCATTCTTGTATTTTGGACGTTTTCTGTTGGTAGTATATTCAGTCACACGTTCAGGTATGCTAGATAACATGTAACAAACGAAAATACAAAGAACTTCGAGCAAGCATCGCAATTGACGCTTCGGCCATTAGTTCAGAGGAAGTGCATCATTTCATCTAGACACTTCTCATCATCTCTGTTAACGCCAACAAATTAAAAAACAGCAGAAAATCATGCTATCTTGCACTTCTCAAGCAAGATAAACCATAATCATTTTATGCGTTAACAGAACATCCCAAAATACGTTTGGGTGATGTACAAATATCCAATACGAAAAGTGACCCAATTACGTGAAACTTTGAATCGTGCCTTTTGTAAATTTGTGTTAAGTGAAATTCAAATTATTAGCTTGTTCTAAAGCTGCGATTATATCCCAATTCCATAGGCCGAATAAAATAGTTATAATTTTGCCAAAATGGGCAAATTTCCATGAATTTAAAGCATTAGAGCAATATGTGACGGAAACCTTGTCAACGACGGCAGGTAACATCAATTTGATAACCCAATACAGTATTAACAGGTGACAAACAATCAAGAGTAGTTGTATGAAAAACATTCCAAACACCGAGACTACAAACTTAACTGGGAAAAATGCTATTGAATTTAACCTTGACAATTTCCTCCTTCTATTTAAATCCTAAAGTATGTCAGCTATAAACTAAATTGAAAAACTCCGCAAGTTGCAAGTTAATTTTGGGAGGGCAAAACAATCTCAAGTACTAAATAAGCGTTATTACTATGTAAGCCAAAAAGGCGAGACAAAACTAACTTTAAATCTTGACCTTCTACTCCAAGTAATTTGAAATCGTTCTGACTCATGCTAGAAGATTACGAGCGTACTTGGTAATCCCATCAACGCTAAATATTGATTTCACGTGCGAAATCTCGCTTTACAGTATCGCACTTTTCCTGATGGTAATTGCCGTTCGGTATCACCAAACAGTCATACACAGACTGTGTGGCAAGCATTGAATTTACTTTTAATTCCGTCAATTTTTATTACGCATATTAATCAACATTGTTGTAAAATTTGAAATCACACCTAAACTATTATTAATTGTATTTATGACATTCATATAAATTTGTAAGTATTAAAATCTATATATTATTTATTGTAAATTTGCAAGGGCACCTACGATCTTCAAGGGAATACTAGCTGCTTCATTTGCATTTTATTTTACTCCCGGCGTTCTTCTAATGCCAAGGCGTGCTGTAATTAGTGTTTACTGGAAAATGGTCCTAACGAATCCACGAACACCACGGAGCTAGTCTAGCACTATACCTATTCCTTCGACACATACCATTTTTACGTTACAATATCCAGGAAACAATACCGGAACATTTCAACCATAAAATTTTCTTCAATGCTAAGGCGTGCTTTATTAGAAGAGGCAGAATAAATTGTCAGAATGGGCCTGCGTATGTAGATCAAAAATTCATGTATCATCAAGCATGAGTTCCATATTAATGTATGAGTTGGAAATATTTCATCTTAACAAACTATTTAGATTTCCTTCAAAAATACATTGCAAAATTAGCCAACCATCTGCCGTTAGCACTTAGACGTAATACATGACGTATCGTTAAATGTTTCAAATTATTTTCAGAAAACTTTCTTGACAAAAGAATTGGCAGAGAAACCGATGTGCGTGACAAACTCATTCGCTTGACTTGAATATTTGTGATACGTTTTTGTAGGGAGCACTAAAGAGCAAGATGTATTCTCATACTGTAAACACGGAAAATGAGAATTTAATTTAATATACAAAACGATTCACAAGTTACAAGGTATAATGCAGAAATGTTGCAAAGTGAGCATTGTAACTTGTTGCAAAGAATCAATGTTTGCTTTCAGCTCACTAATAAACCTTACATTAAATTGTTTGCCTCCATGACGGTCAATTAGATTACAGCTATACGCATACAAACACATACGTGCACAGGCATACACACACATACAGTTCAATTTCTAAAAACATGATGTTCTGGCGCAGAGACCCCAAAAACGTATATTTCCACTAAAATTTGAACATCGAAAATTTTGGAAAAAAACAATATCTTTTCTTTTACCTATATTTTATACAGGGTAAAAGAAAGTAAAAATGACTAGCCGATTTGTGACGTCACGACCATATTATGGATTTAAAATTTCTTGATATTCAGATATTCTTTTGTTGTAAAAAATATAATTTTTTTGAAGAACTTGTTACATACCTGTTGACATAATTGCAAATACGGAAAAATAGTAGTCAGAAATAGGGCGTACACGGTTGACATGGTTGCAATCCGCGATGACTATGCTAAAAGAAATAAGAAAGATGCTTCCAGGGCGTCAAAGCGCCGACGATGTGGTGTTTTGTATTGTCAAAATTGTATTCGCAGTATACCCAAGATGACGAGAGGGGTGCAAAACATAGTTACTAATTAAGATCGTCAGTGATCGAACACTCAGCATGTGTTAAACCTCCAGTATACAATTAAGGCTTGATGGACATTTGGCCGTCTAAATCAGTCTAAATATGGCGTAAGAAGTAAATAGCAATGATCACATTGTCTTATGTTCTGAAATTTCCCATAAAACATTTGTAAAATACAAGAGATTAATTAGAGCACTTTTTAAGGCCAAAGCTAACTAAGATGTTAGTTGCGTAAACCAACCTTACAATAAATATTTCTTTAGTTACAACTAGCATAAATAATTAGTGAAACAAACTTCTTTGCGTTATGATAATAAAATTACTGTTAATTATAAATTATAATTCAAGACGATAAGTTTTAAATCGTATCCCTAACGTAGTTGATGTAAACAAATAAAATATGAAGCAATTAGTTGAACCAAATGTGTAATATCTGTAACGAGCTCGTTTGAGTTAAATGCGAGTTACGCAAATCAAAGTTCTAAATTGTTTTGCACTACGATTGGATTGCCTGAACATTATACATATAAAATAATTATCCAAGTTCTACTACATTGTTTATAATAATATTGGATGATTGAAAGTCTTTATAAACTTCTGGTAACTAATTGGGCATCAAATCTTATATATTAAAAATCTAACTAGTTTCTAAGTATAGCTACAATTTGAATAATGGGTACTGGAAGTACACGCATAGATAACGATTACAAACTTCGTATTAATATCACAGGAAACGATTTTTGTTTGACTTTAAAATAAATTAAGTTGAATTTTGAAATAAATAATATAACAAAGAAGATTCCTGCTAAAAACGGCACAAATTTTAAAAATTAATTCGGCACAAGTGAAAAGCCATCAAACTGGTGAGAAGCCTTATAATTGTTCATATTTACAGTTTGATGGCTTTTCACTTGTGCCGAATTAATTTTTAAAATTCGTGCCGTTTTTAGGAGGAATCTTCTT
>JAHWXV010081733.1:0-11217 GCA_024586415.1 Phrixothrix hirtus
AACTTTTTAGCTTTAAACACCTTTATAAAACGCAAATATCTTAAATAAGCAATTTATTTTTTATCTTAAGGTTTTTATAAAGCTATTTCTAATAAGTGGCTAATAGGCTTTGTTATTTAGCCGTTACAACCTGGTTAAAACTTATTAACTAATCCTAATAACTTTATAATGGCAAGTTTTAATTTCAGCCATAATTAAACTTTTATAAAGCCAACAAATATGCTAAAAAGCGAAATGGAATTTAAAATGTTACTTGGGCAGCGCATTTATAATTTTTAAAAGTAAGATAAACATTTCTTAAAAGTTATGTTTTCCATTAATTACATCTGTTATATTTACTTAAATACAATGACATTTTTTAGAAGTGTTTATTGATACACGTGATTTCAAGGAATTTAATTTAGAAATCATGCCCATTATTATAAGTTAGTGATATTGACCTAACATTTCTATACAATTTATGAATTGAATATTCTAAAATAATAAGAATAGCTGTAGTTTTTGATGAAAATAAACAAGTATTTTTATAAGCTAGAATAATAAAAATATTCGGGACCATGCTAAATCCACAGCAATTGCCGATTGATGACATATACGCGATTACTTAAAGCAGCACCTACTGTACATACAAGTGTAACATTATGTAACTTACTGGACACATATAGCTTATTTAGGTGTTTTAAACTTGCTTTGAAGCTGCTGAAAGAGTTACCTAATAAATATGTAAGTAAGAAATTTTTTTTGTAGGTTCGGTAATAGCGTGATTTGCTTATAATGAGATAATGTACTTGGTCCCTCTCGTTATATACATCAGCGCCGATAGCATTAGACGATTAAGAATTTTGCTTACATACCTGAACATTAAATGCAAACTAAAAGGCAAAGTGTGTAAAAAATTTTAAATATTTCTTATTCCATTAATCGTAAAAAACGATACTTTAATAAAATTATATAAATATTTACACTCCATTATCTACTTATACTCGTATTGATTAAGAATAAAATTTGATTTACTTCTTTTGTTACTTTTTATCACCCCACGAATCCACAATAATTTTGTTTGTGAGGTTAATACACTTATTGCATCTTTAAATGAACTGAAGTTGTTAATTAAAATTACCATACAACTTAGGCATTTATAAGTAAATTTCAAAAACTTTGTCATTTAATTCAATGCACTTAATGAAGCGTTTTATAACATTTGTAATAAAGGTAGGTTTTATCTTCCTTAATGCTTCTTCAGCGCTTTAAGGTAAATTTTCCGCTGTGTTTTGGTCCGTTTTCGAGACCTTATTTTACAAAAATCCCTACAGAAAGATGTATAATGAAGATAAATCAAGAGACCTAACTGACCACGGAATCGGTTCGTCAGTTCTTAACCATCGATTGGGCAAATGCTTATTCAAGTATACTCTTGTGATAAACGCATTATATGTAGGAGCTCCATACTATTAAAATGAAAGACTTCTGCGGCTTAAAAAGGGTTCTAATATGATATTCAAAAATGAACCAATAAGTTAGCAATAAGCGGCAGCTGATAAATACATGGTCCTATTGTAAGCTCCATCAAAACCTGAATCCAAATTTTTTCCCGGAAATGCTGGTTTGAAGCTTAGCAAAATGAGTAGTGCAAAGAAGATCAGTAAGTTTACGTCTACCTAGTACTGTAATAATTATTTATGATACACGTGTTAAAAATAACATTCTAGCATGTAAGGCATATAATACCCTTTCTACAATTATAATTAAAGGTAACTATTTGAAGTCATTAAAACTTCTATTTTTAAATTTTCAATTTGATGTGACACGTCAATGCGACATTTGTAGTTACCATTTATTTTCTAATATAGGAAAATAATTACTTTAATTACATATTAGTAAATCATTTTAAAAATCATTAATGTAGAAAGCTAGTCAAAAATGTCGTACTCTCAGAAAATCAAAAATAGCCAATAATTAAATTGTTTTCTAATTCTAAGTCTGCTAATTATGACATTTATAATTAAGACTATTTGACGTTTTATTTAATCATGCCATTTTGACAGTAATTGTGAATTTTCTGAATTTCTAAAATTTTACTTTTGTTTAGATTTACGAAGGACAAATATGACCGAATGCAAAGAAAAGAATAAATGAATAATTAAATTTCTGTAAATCCTATTTTGGGAAAGGAAATAACTTGTAATAGAAGCATCGTATTTACCACTAAACTGTACAATTCTTTTGGCCAGCGTAGTTGCCTTAAGGTGATCTTCGTAAACAAAATTTTTTGAAATGTTAGAAAATTTCTCTGGTTTCTGTCGCGCAGCTTTAATTGACAATTTTCTTCTTGTTAGATTCGACGGAACATAAATAAAACAATTTCTCGAGAATTTTTGTACATGCATAATTTGTAATATACCATTTGTTATGTTTTTTCGTCACTCTAATTTCAAATACAGTATTCGCCGAAATGAATATTACCGAAAAAGGAAATTGCATTTAGTTTTGTAATTATTATATCTTATTTATTTATTTATATTTACATTATTTATTTATTTATAATTCAAATATTCAAAATGTATGACCTGCTTAAAAAACACTGCGTCAGAGAACTGAAGGGCCTTTGCGCTAACATAACCCATTAACAGTGCTACGAAATTTCTTAGCTGCTGCTAATATTATTATTTTACTAGGGGCCACTTTGTTAAACTTCTGAAACAATTTTAAACGTGGGCCGTTATCCCGTATATTTCCTTATGACAGAAAATAATGCGCAAGTATCATTCGTTGCGAGAACCATTCTCGAATCGATTTTAGCACTAACAACAAATAATCAAAACATAACAAATTCATGCTGTGCGAACAATTCCACCGCACTCTAAGTTTCGGTGCTTTTTATTTTGAGGAATAGCCAATAAGTGAAATCATAAATTAAAAATAAATCTAGACTATTTATTCAAAGCTTTGGTTTGCAAAATGTATTTCAAAGGTCGTTATGATGTCATATTTGCAACGAGCATATTATGAAACTATGCACACTATTAACGGGTAGATGTGTTTAAGTAAACCAAAAATATTTTTCAACTTTATTAGCGCTTTTTCAAATCACTAACATTTATTCTTCAAATGTAGCTTGTTTTATTGAAGAAATATATCATTTCTAACCATTTTTGGTAAAGTACAAACAATTATTGCATGTCCTGTGCAAAACTAGTATATGTTTCATCTTACTCAAACTAAGTAGCCTCTGGTAACTTTTCATCTTGAGATAGAATAAAATAATTTGTCCATTTAAGGGAATCCAAATATATTTCGCCTGTGCCATTTAATTTGTAACAATAGCGGCTGACATGTCAACACTATAAGTTCGCGCTAACGCTGCTGTTTTTGAAGCCTCTTCTAAATAAATGGTGATAATGTTACTTAGATGGTTTTCGTCGGTTGTCACTTTTGGTATAATTTAAGCACTTTATTCTTGCAATGTTTAACTTTTTTGTGGTTTTCTCAAAAACAGCTATAACATTGTTTTTAAACTTCCTACAGTTATTATGTCTTTAATGTCCTTTTATTTGATCTTACTGGTTTTTCTGCAAAAACGTGTTAAAACAAGTTAGCGGAGAAAACTCCGGGGTTAAGCAGCTTTTTAGGTGTCCAGTAACTTGGACGTGTAGCCGTTACAATTATCGTTTCCAAAATAAACATAAATAATAATTTAATCATTTGATATAACTATAACTTCAGTTGATGATCGGAGTCCCAAGATTTCAAATCCCTTTGCTTCCATCTAAAAAAGTTCCTTTAATAGATGTTACACATATGCTCTTTGCGGAGGGACGTGGCGCGGACGCGCATGATTTGCAGATGCGGGTGCACGCGCAAAAAATCCTGTTACGCGGCAGTGGTCAATAACCTATGTCTAATTATATTCTAGATTATGACAACTAAATAAATGGTATGAACAGTAATGATTGCTAACTAGTAATGGCCTTTAAATAAAACAACAAGCAAGGTTTTGTTTATTAATTCTTGGCAGCGACGCTCGGCGTCGCGGTGGAAGGCGTCGAGGAAGGTGCCTTGGAGAGAGGCGGTGGTTAGACGGAAGTTGGCGACGGAAGGCGTCCTGGATGCGCATCCTCGATTGATCAACTTCCCGAACCTACCTTTCATTGTAGGCCTCCTACCGGTGCTGGCACTCGGGTGAAATAATAATGCACACAAATAACAGTAGGCCACTGCTGTTTCGAATAGCGAGTAATGATAATAATGGTAATTAATGAAATGAAATAAAATGTTATGAAGAATGATTAAACGAAACTATATTAAGACGAGAGAATAAATAAATAAACAAACTAGATTGACAATGAAGAATGATTATGAACTAAAATTAAACTAAATTAAACTAGACCAACGGTCTCTGACCTGACTTAATACTAATAAAGTAATCACAGTTTCTCTGTTACTCCCATATCGGCACTGTTCCGTGGATGGGAGTTCCATGTTGCAATGGTTGGCTGGCTAATTGGCTTCTTGGAGCTCTGCGACCACTGCACAATTTCACTGGATCAACACTCACCAGATGCCTGGCGACTGATTGAACTGGAGGAGGTGCAGGAACTAACTTTCGCACTGGAACTTTTTGAATGATTTTCAAAGTTTTAGGAGCGTATGTCCTTTATCTTCTTCTATGATTTTTGTTACCGCCTTTATGAGGTTTTTGGAGTCTGTTTAATACAGTTGCACTTTGTTTTGGCGGTTCTTTTGTTGTTGCACTTGACACTCACTCTTTGTTATTTAGTTTGTGTTGCACTCTAATGTTTACTCGTGTGCAGTTTGGCGGTAACTATCACTCGGCTTGCACTGTGGTGGTGTTTTTGTTCTGCAAGTGATGCACAGAAATTGTCTATCTTTTATTTACACTGAGTAGCGCCAATAAGGCGGGTAATGCGATCATTAGTTTAGCCACGCCCTCTTTGAATGTGTTAGTGTCCTGAATTGCCTCCAGGATCATTGTGGCGGCTTGGAGAAGTTTTGCAGTGTCGTTGACCTCCTGCGGCTTCAGCATAGCACCTAAAGCTGCGTTTGGGTTCTGTAGTTTTTCTACCTACGGGCTCTGATTGGGGCTTAGGGAAGTACAGGCACCCCCAGTAGTTTGCGGTATATGTGTCTTCGCAGTTGGTACACTTGGCTGGTTCGGTGCGCGGTTTCTCGCACTGTGCGATTTAATATCGACTTCCGCACTGCAAAGCGGAACCTATTCCGCTTTGCAACACTCCTGCATGTGCCCGCACTTCTGGCAACGATGGCACTGAATCATTCCCCTTCTGGCGTTTCGTGGACTTCCTACCCTTACGGCGAGGAACATCACTGCTCTTAAGTTCTAGATTTGTTTGTTTATTTTAGTTTTTTCAAACTCGATGGAGTTTAGTGGTAATGGCTTCCTTTCTTTTCCGGTCTTCGTCCTTCGTACCGTTAGCACCGGGAAACCGTCTGTTATTAATTCCTTTTTTATATCTTCGTCGCTAAACCACTCCGGGAGTTCACGTATTACCACCCTCAGTGGTCTCTCTTCCTGTAGCCCGAAGGTGTGGTAAGGCATTTTGTGTTCATCCAGGTATTTTGTTATCCGCTTGTAGTCTTGTATGGAATCTGGCTGCATTTTAATGCCTAAATTTACTTTTTTTGCAGCCTTAATTTTTAATTCTAGCTGCTGTAGGTCTTTGGCTATTGTGGGCCACCCCGTTTTTGTTCTTATTATCACCGGCGGTGTTTTCTGTGGCCTTTGTGTTCTTGTTACCGGTGCTGGCTGTGGAACGGTGGGGGTTGGCGTCGGATCTTCCTCCTCTACGTCTGATAGCGCGTCGTATTTGTTTGTAATTTGGACCCTGCTTGACTCACTTTCTTGTGTGTTGGACGGTTTTCTCTTCCTGCTTTGTTCTTTTTTCGTTTGGAATCAATCAAGTGCCTGTTCTTCCTCGGAGGTGTACTCCAACTGTTGGTCTAGGAGTTTGATTACTGTTTGTGCAGCCGCGTTTTCCTTGGCGTAGTCGTGGAGTATTCTTGCCGCTACATCCGCTGCGGCGTCGCGATCGTTGATGCGGAGCACTATCTCTGGCAGGTTATTTAGCACTTCCTTTGATGGCCTTTTTGGTTCTGTTGGACTTATATCATCCCCCCACTCAAGAAATTCAATAAGCGCGTCGCGCGTCTTAATGTCTACTTTCTCACTCATGTTCACACGTGATTCACTCCCTTGTTGTATAGTAGGATGTATGTGTATGTATTACACCCGACCCACCGACCCTAAGAAAAATGAGCCTAAGGTGTAATACACGTCGACAAGTTTAGCGGAGCTTAATAGGAAACCAACCGTGCGCGTTCACTGCTCGCTCACCCTATCTCATTCTATTCCTCAAACTAACCTTCGGCGGCGACAGCCCGCGTTATATACCCTTTTTGTCTATGTTATGAATGGCTGATGCGTTGGATAATTAGGGATAAGGTGGCCATTGAACGGGGTGTAATATTCTTCCCTCGTCCAGGTCAACACACCGGTCGTTCTGATGCGACGCTGAAGGCTTGGCGTCGGCGTCGTTGGTTTGCTCTCCAGGATTTTGCGGCGTTTCTTACCCTTTTGGGTGGTGAACCCGTCCCTGTTTATGGTTTCGTTAGCTTCTTCATCTTCTAAAGGGTATACCATCGTACTCACTAGTTTTTTCGCATCGTTGACGGCGGTAGCGGTTTGTCTGGTTACTTCTAGCTCTTCTTGAATTTGTCGATGCCTCTCGATGATAGCTTCGCGGGTGTCCATTTTGAAAATTAAAATTTAAGTTTCCAATTGAAGTGGAGTATAGCCAGGTTGTGCTATCCCGACCCATCGTTACATGCATAAAAGGGGCCTAAGGCTAGTGCAAATCGTAAGTTAGCAATCACAGAACAAAAAATACGTCTGTACTCTCTAACTGCTAGCGTCGAATTCTATTAATCACATGAAATTATTTGTGGATATTATTTGCATATCTACATACGTAAGAGGAAGTTGTGTGTTGTTTCACACCAGATTTTTATTATTGTGGTACTCAAATAAAATAAAAATTCTGTTAGTATTTCGAAATAAATAAAAGGAAAGCTCAGTCTGTGGTAGTATTGTAAATAGTATCGAATAGCACAGTTATGTATATATAATAAAACTAACTAATAATATACTGTGCGACATTTCAAAAAAACAAAGACAATGCCAGGCTATACTAATGCACAGCTGTTCTTAAGTTGATATACACCTACTTGCAATTATTAAAATAAAGTAAGTTCAGAATACCTTTAACAATAAGTCAGTACTAGACAGATTGGTTGAAAGTTTATACCACTGCGGAATGCTTCTAAAGCTTAGTTGGCCAACAATAGTAATTGGAGTTCCAAAACTTCTCTGTGCAGGTAACTAGCATAATCTATCGGAATTTTGTGATTATTCAAAAACTATTCCAATCTACTACTAAACTTTATCATTTGTTTTAGAAACTTCCATATAAGATTTGATAATTGCTTCATACCAAACATTAAACTTTATATGCACATTAAATTAAAATTATAGCTTCTAAAGGTGTACAAATCAATAATATTTCTAAAAACCACCAGGAATAATTTAATGAATAGCAATACTAAATTTCCTTCAAGGAAATTAAATAAAATTCTAAATGTAAACCATATTGGTGAGTATAAAATCGATATAACATATATGATAATACAAGGATGTCCATGCCTGACTACAATTCTCAAGAGAGGAAATATCACCAAGATGAGTGGGAAGATCGGACCGAACTTTGAAATGCTGGCGTCGCATCTGATAGCTTCGACAAAATCCAGTTATCCGATTAAATCCTATTCGCATTATATAAATCCTACGGCTAGATTTGTTTTGATAATGTGATGACAAAGGGAAAGCACTAATAACTAAATATTGTAAAGCCTCTCGTCTAATTTGTTTTTCTACAACTAAAAATACGTATTACATTTTATTACAGCTACATAGCGTTTATCTACTTTAAATATGAAACAAAGATAGTTAAAATGTCTTACTCTCATATTTTAATTTAATTTTTCTACTAACGCGTATAAATAAGAATTTCACATATACATTACACTTTGCAAAGTCTGACTTTTCTATAAATGGCTCATAAAAGCTTTCGAAACATGGGCACATTAAAGTGTTGCTTTAGTAACAAACTGTCAGTGTATCCCTAAATACTGCCATCGTATAATTTATAACTCAAGTGGCTATTAAAACTGTATTCTAGGCATAAAATTTTGTTACATGTTATTGCCACTTGTCACAAGACATACTTCTAAGTTAAGTTGGTGCGGTAAAATTATTTAAAATTCTGTGTTAGAGATCAAATTAACCATCTGTATCGCACTGTTTTCCAAGTTGACTACTGAGAGCGATAAGGGACGTAAATTCGAATCTGCGTGGGAAAGTCAAGGTTTAACAAACAAAGCTGCTTGCTTGTATAACTTAAATTCAGAGGCAATAATATACTATATCACAACGTGGTATTAGGCTAAACTTTATTACGGTTCGTTTTAAAACTTTATAACCATTATAGACAAAAAATATTATATTCGTGGTATGTGAACTCCACACCTCGTGTAATATTTCCAGCGGAATATGTTAATCTGAAAAAGCAACCCAAAATCCGATTTGCAACAAATACGCGCGTCTTACGTTTCCACGAAATTACCAGAAGATTAAATTGATAAGACATTTTAAAAGACAATAAGAAGTGAACCGGAAGTGAATGACCGCCAATTAATTTAAAATAAATATTGTTTAATAACCCCCATCGAAATGTAATTAAGTAAAACTTAAAGGTAACGAAATATTACGCAATAACCAAAGTATTAAGAAACCGTTCAAAAGTGAATAAATATTGCTATCTAATTAAATAACAAACATAAAGCAATCTTAAAACCGAATGTAATTAAGTAGAGATGATTAATTGGAATAGCGCAATATTACGTTATAAATAAATTGCTAATCAAAGCATATAAGCGATAAGCTTATCAAAAAGTGTAAGACCGAATAACAATTATCAAAAACTTTCGAGGAACAAAGAGCGAAGTATCAAATTTCTGTATAAAAAAACGAAGGTTTCAGGCGAAAGAAGACAGTTCTTACAGTCCCATGTTCGAACTAACACCACTACCTCTTGCAACTCCGTGCTCGAACTAAAACCGCGTCATTCTGTAGATAAAGAATAGGCGTATCTCTGCCGAGAAGACCAAGATATTTTTATTGAATTAAAAAGCGCTTTGTTAACTGCAAAGAACGCAAACCGTCCACATAAATTTGTTTATATTATAATTTCAAAACCGTCGTCGCAGAATTCAAAGCTACGAAATTAGTTCAGCCATCCGAAAGGGTGAAACCCTCTTTGAATTATCCGATCCCGTCTAGCTTATTGTCGAGAGCGTGGGAGTTGCTCTGTAGCGGAAAGTTCCCGACGATAAAGCTAAACTAGAGCACTCGAACGTCGTGTTGGCTTTGTAGCGAACGTACCAGCATCCCTAGGGCCCGTATAGATAGCGCCGTCAGACATCTCTGTGTTGTCTATGTAGTGGGAGTCTGTTGGATGCCAGCAACCCCGTGACACCTTTATCTACCGTGTGGCATCGGTCACGAGCACACCAAGGAATCATCGCCTGAACCGTCTAAGTTATTTCACGAAAGGAACACGCCCGCAAGCGACGTGACCACTTTCGCAACTGGAAAGATACTAAACTCGTTTAACAAAACTTCACAAGTAACAGGCGAATATAAAATTCTACCGGATGGAGCGCGCTTCCTTGCAAGGGACACAAAGCGATGCTGTGCGTCAGTCGGCATTAACTTAATACCGTTAATATCACGAACGCCATATTTTACTTTGAAAGCTTTCGATCCTAACAAAATACAATTTTTTTATTTATAACTGTTAATTATCCATTATTATAATATTTATAAAGTATCAGAAACTACTAATTTGAAGTATCATTTCCGTTGTTATGAATAAAATTACTTCTGAAGATTTTATCCATTTTATTATTTCCGCCGAGCTTAGTTATTAAATATACGATTGTGAAAAGATCGTTTCACATAACAAGTATCGACTACTTTCCAGGGTCCCTCTGTTTTAATACATAATTTTCTCCTATTTAGGATAACCGACTACGAACCATTACAAGAGAGGGCCTTAGCGACAATTTGTGCCTTCTACCAAACCGGAGTGAACCTACCCACTCCGATGAGTAATCTCGGAAGCGAAAATATAAATTATTTTTACTGATCCCGTGACCCAAAGACCACGCTTTGAACCGTTACGCTCGTGGAACGTATTTAAACGGTTTGTTCTACTGTCGCTAATTTTGTATTAATTAAATTATTTTGTTCTGAGCGGTATTTCTATTTTTAATGTTTGGCAGTAATTGGAACTTCAGTTTTAAGTAAATTAGCTTTCTTTATGGTTAAACGTGTACCTATGTTTAAGGTTGATGGCTTATGCAACCCTATTAAATTTCTCTAAATCCAAAATCATCAAACAAGTTTATTAACAAATATAATGAAATAATTTAAATTACAAAATTATTAAATTTTACATCAACTAAATTGATATCTCTTATACGTTTGGTATAAATAAATTTTCAAACAATCAGAGAGCGTCTAAAATTATAAATAATCGCTCATCAACATTGACAGTTTAATTTATAATAAATTAGATTTTCTAAGGTCAACTGGTTTGCGCAAAACTCTTTTATAATTATGTATTCTAACGTAATTTATATACAACTTTCAGGTGCCACAAATGGGATGAAGTCTCCATGAAATAATTTTAACATTACAAAACATAATAGATTTTGAGAATAACACTTAATATTAATCTTAACTAATGTTCTATACATGAATTGTAGTTTATATTTGAGCGGGTTGTTTGTACTACCACCCACGCCTTTGAATTTCAGGGTTTAATTGCTAATAGCGATTATTCTTAGGGAATTTGTTGACGCAATCTTTTTTAATGCCCTGCGGTGTTTTGGATGATATTCTATCCTTCAATTCACACAACGTTTATCGTTTGCTAGTAATTTAGCTTTTATTAAATTATATGGTTGGCGAGTTGAGGTTCTACCAATACCTTTTCCGGGAAAGGTATTGGTAGAACCTCAACTCGCCAACCATGTATCGTCGTTCAGGCTTACGTAAAA
>JAHWXV010081757.1:0-15009 GCA_024586415.1 Phrixothrix hirtus
TATGCTAAATAAAGAATTTTGTTAGAATCGAATAACCGGAAGTACAGCTTTATTTCTGTTATTTTTAGATATTTTCTGAATTTTCGGTTTTTCGCGATTTCCTCAAAATCGGCTACAACGATTTTTTTAAAACTTATTTCTTTCTTACCCATTTACTGATCTTTAATATAATTTAGGCGGTTTCTCTGAAACTTTTACGTAAATTGAGTAACCGGAAGTACCTACACCGTTAACTTAAAATAAAATAACTATGAAACTAAAAGTCCTCGCTGAATGAAAATTTACATTTGTGGCCGTAACTACATTGGTATGCCAAACACAGAATTTGGTTAAAATCGAATGACCGGAAGTTCCACTATATTTCTGTCATTTTTAGATATTTTCTGAATTTTTGTTTTTCACGATTTTCTTGAAACTGACTCTAACGATTTTTTAAAACTTAGTAAATTTCTTGGTTACTTCATTCCGTTTTATATGAATCAAGCTGTATCTCTAATAAATTTTCGAAAGGCGAGTAATCGTAAGTATTTGCTGTATTAATTGCGAACAACATCTCTCAAAAACTAAATATGATATATGAATGAAATTGTATATTTAAGTTTTTTATCCTTTGAACATTAGAGATTAAGAATTTAGGTAAAATCGAATGACTGGAAGTGCTATTTTATTCTTGCGATTTTTAAGCTTTTTTGCGATTTTCTCGAAAACACATTCCTTGCACACCGATCAATGCCTTTCAAGGTTACAATTTGTAACACTTACTTGCCAAATAGGAGTTGGAATATTATAAAATTGCATAATATGATGAAACAATTTACCTAAACCATAGATTGTCATGGGTGACTTCAACGCGCACTCGCCTACCTGGGGATCTCTACAAAGAGATTCTAGAGGAAGATTTATATAGACAATTATTGACGAATAAGACCTCGTTCACTCAATAAAAGCAAATCTATCCAGTTCAACGCAGTTTATGGTAGCATATTAGCTATTGATCTAACGATGTGCTCTGGCTCTTTAGCAAGTAGACTATTCTGGAACGTTATAGAAGGTCTATGCTTCAGAGATCACTATTCAGTCAAAGTTTCCTTCGATACGGTGAAGAAAATTGAGCATATCCCAAGAAAGTGGTTAGTTTAAAACACTAACTGGCAACTGTTTCAGGAGAACTTTGATTTATCTCAATTTTCGGAAAACGTGAACACAGCTATCAGCACATCTACTTCGGAAGTTTTAGCAGCTGTGGAAATGATAATACCGAGATCTAATGGCATTATCTGAATTAGAAATGTTCCTTGGTGGAACAGTAATGTTGAGGACGCAATATCAAAAAAGAGAAGAGCCCTAAATCAATATAAACGTCGGCCAACACCCGAAAATTTAATTCCTTTTAAGTAAAAAAGGGTTGAAGTCAGGAAAAGTATCTTGTAAAGCAAGAGGAAATTGTGGGAAACATATGTGTCTTTGGTAAACACTAACACGCCACCTGCAACATCCTGGAGAAAAGTAAGTGTTATTTCCGCTAGAACAAAGTCGTCGGTAACAAAGTTTCTGATGGTGAATGGAATCCTATTAGACGATGCCAAAGAAATATCCGAGATCATAGTTAACCAGTCCGAAAGTGCCAGTAGTACTGAAAATTACGATCCGTGTTTCACTAATAACTATATAGTCGAAATATATTTAGAGTTTTCTACCGAATTTTCCGAAAACTATAACAATCTCTTTTCAAAAGAAACTTAAAACGGAACTCAGTTCGTGTAAAGGATCAGCTCCAGGTCCTTCTGCCTTCTTAAGGCATTTACCCAAGAACGGAAACAAAGCCCTTTTAGATCTTTCCAACAATATCGTTACATCTAGTACATACCCCGATACTTAGAAGAACAGTATGGTAGTTCCTTTGCTGAAACCCAATAAAAATCCTTTATAAGCCTCCAGTTATCAACCTGTAACTTTGACTGGCTGTTTGAACAAGGTACTTGGAAGGATGATTAATCAACGGCTAACATGGCATCTAGCGTCTAAGAATCGCATTTCTGCAGAACAAACGGGCTATCAACGAAACCACTCTGCCCTGGATGCCTTAGTGTAATGCAATTCAAGAAGCTTTCTTTCAAAACAAAACATCCCGTAACAGTATCTCTCGACATAGAGGAAGCTTACGACACGACTTGGAGGTATAGGATACTGAAACAACTTCATGACTGGGTTATACGTTGAAATATCCCACAACTTTTAAGTAGCTTTCTTGAAACAGGTAGCTTCCAAATTCTGCTAGGTAATATAAATTCCTTAAAACGTACTTTGCTAGGCGGTATACCCCAGGGTTTCGTCCTCAGTGTTACACTATTCTTAGCAGCTTGTAACTTCTTATTAGGTAGAGCTAATCCCGTAGTGCCAAGATATATGTACTTTGGTGATTTAACAATATACTGCAGCTCTCATTCAATAGAAGAAACCAAAAAGAATGTACAGGGTGGAATCACCGTATTGAGTAATTTAGCGCTTTCAAGAGGCCACCGTTTCTCGGTTACAAAAGCAATTTATGTAGAATTCTGCCGATTACGATTGAAGCGTAGGGAACCACAATTTTAAATCCTTCCTCAACGAATACCCGTGAAGCTGTCGGTAAAAGCTCTAGGGTGTTAATCTTCGTTAAAGGTGCATTTACTGGCTAGACGATATAAGGTGTTCACCAACCAAATGTTGCAAGGTATGTAATTTAGGGTTAAAGTACTTTGTGGTATGGTAAAGATTAATATCTTTCGGCATTAGCTTTTGTCTCCCTGAAAATCCTAGTCTACACCACAGTAAAATGTACCTTATTTATATTCCCTAATTTGGGTGAGCTGATTTTTAATTGCTTTGAATAGTAACAGTAAGCCACTGAGAGTGGTGAAACATTCCTCAACAACCATGTTAGTAAGGAATGTTCACCCTAATAATTTTTTTTATTATTAGTCCAATTTTCTAAAACGTTGACATCACTTTGGAGTTTGATTTCAATACTTTACAGCATTTCTACGATCAGTCCAAGTCCAGACTATATTAATTTTTGAACATAAGTAAGGCAATAAAATCAACGTTGGGCGCCTCAATTAATTGATAACTATTTCATGTATATAAACATTCAAATCTGGCTGGGAAAATTCAAAATTCATTATTATTTTAGAGAGCATTTACTATTTCAGCCGCAAAATTGACATACCATAACCTTTAGAATTTAGTTTTGTATTTGTTTCTATTGGAATTTCTTTTTGTTTATAAAATTTATTAATGTGGTTAATCAGTTTTAAACTAAAATTATGCATTTGCCATTACATAGTAGCACTAAGTATTTGTAAGCTTTGTCATGTTAATTTTCTTTGTCAAGCATTATTTATGGATTGATATTGGTTACTATAACTTATGATATACAATTAAACATTCAATGCCACCATACTTGTATTTTTTACGTTCTAGGCAAATTCAGTCAGGAGCTGGAGATCTTTATTTCTAGGCCGTATTTTAACTTCAAGATGTTGCAGTCTTGAATCGTATTAAACGGATTTCAGGTTATATAGCAACAAATAATTACTCATCAGAATTTGTCAAAAATTGGTTTATATTTATTTTGTTGGTTGAAAAAAATAGCCAATGTTAATTAATTAAATGCAAATTTTACTTAAGATTACATTTGACGTTATTTAAGGTTAATAATTTCAATTAATACTTAAGCGAATTTAATTTAATATTTTCTGCACAAGGTAACGCAAATTTCCTAGCAATCATTCTCTTTTTAATTCATGACATCCTAAAATTGTTTCTATCGCCAGGCACCCGCTTATATAATTACTTGGTAATTAAAACCCGGACCAACCTATCCTGACCTGGAAATTAACTTTCAACTTCTGCTCTAAAAATAAAAAAGATATAAGCAGCCTTTGAGTTCTATACAGAAACATTTTAGAAGAAATCAAATATTTATCTTATAAATCCACAACCATTACACTTACAATTTATTTTATGATGAAGGTTACAGGCGTTCGCTGCCGCTCCTGTAACAAACCTAATCACCTTTGGGCACAACTTTATGCACTCACTATCTACGTTGAAACCAGTACCCCTCAAACCTAACACCAAAGTCGGCATCGGCCGCGCAAAGCACGACGAGGAGCCTAAGTCCAACCCTAAGGAACTCATTTCGGCGCAGAGCTTGCTCAGAGGTCGCCTCCTCCGAAGAGTCGGACTCTGGCGCCCTCTATAGCTCTACATGAGTCGGCAGAAGGCTGCGGCCTGAGCAGAAATTTAGCGCTCCGCCATCGCCCTGTTACAAATGCCTAGCTCCTCCACAACTCATACCGGGTTTAACAATGCGAATGGCCGACACTCATGAATATCGCTGTGGATTCCAAGCAGAGGTTTACCCATCGAACTTTCCACCGTTTCCGCGACTTCCCTACTAGTACTACCCTGACTCGATACCCAGCCTTCGTCTTTGTCAGCATGATACAGAATACTTGTGCTTAGATGTCGACGGGTCGAACATATCAACGTTCCCGAGTACGTCATTTTGAGCCTCGACGTATTTCGATTTTCGCTTACCGTAGGAGGACATGCCATGGTCATGTTCATAGGCGTGGTGACGATGATCGGTACCCATGAGAGTATACATTTCTATAGAGCCTGCCGGAGGGTTTCCTGTCATAATACGAGGGGCTTCCGCTGCTCATGATGGAAGCATACGTGCTGAATCCAATTACTTGCCCTGCGTGGCGAGGAACGTTACAGGCCTTAAACGCAAAATTAGGTTTTTCTTCAAAATATATGCTATTATTATAGGTGCTTCTTCGAATTTCTAGAATGTATTTAGAAATGTATCTAACCATTTAGTTTGAATTTTAAGAAGTGAAATCAGATTAAACTACATCTGTTTATTTCGTCTTATTATCACTAGATCCTAAACCTTGACAAATGTAAAGTACGAAGTATATAATTAATTTATTATTAACCTAATATCGAGAAGTAATGCCAGATTTATACAATTAAATTTTAAAGATATACATTTATATATGATATATGAAGCATTTGCGAGAAAGGTGATTATATACATTTTGCTGGCTATTATTAGCATATTATATTCAAATTAATGCCTAGAATTATTTCTAGCAATTTTTTTTAAATTTATGAAACAGTGGCATGTTAAACTGCAGTTTACAGTTTATGTACACCATAACAAGTCGTTGCAATAAAAGTGATAATATAAGATTTGATGACTACGATTGTTAGCATATCATATTTTTGATGAATAACACGTCAATGACAACGATAATGATTGATTACAATTACATTGCAGCCTAGAATTTGTATGTTTGTCTCCATTTCATTTAACATGCCTAAACTTGTGTTTCCTTTTGTTACATTCGCAAAAGTTAGCTTACTTGCCACCTCCGCCCCCACTGCCCTTACCCCCAAATTTCCTATGGTGGTTACCGATCATCTAGCCTCCCGCGATAATGATAACGCTTTCGATATAATCATAATCCTTCGACCCTTTCCGCTATACTATAATTATAACCCATTCTTCTTTCTTATCATTATACAATAGCAACTTGCATTAGGTATACACTCACCCCTTATCACCCAACCACCCACCGGCATAATTATAACCTTTCTGCTATTAATCCCGCTATAACTACAAACCCTTACGTTAAGCGCTCGCGAATCTGCGAAGCCAACTAACACCGTCCACTCCCAGCTACCCTCCGACATAATTATAACCCTTACCCCTATAATTATTAACCCTTACGCTAATCACACATGAATTCGTGAAACCGTAATTCTAATTACCGATACCAAAACCCATTAGTGAAGATGTCAGCTCTTTTTACTCTTATTTGTGCAATTACAACACTTATTACTTTAATTAGCACGCTCCAAAACCTACAGGCAGTTCTGGACACCCGAATTGGCCAAAATCGACAGCTAGTTTTAGGCCGTTCGATTGGAATAGAAATGTTCGAGTTTAGAACAGCTTTTGCTTATCTACTTACGGATGATGTACTTCATCGTTACCATATTAATATATGTTTCATATCAAAACGAAAAGTAAAGTCAACGCTTTGAGAAATGGAGTTTAACCACACAAAGTAACTTCTTATCTTATCATTTCCCTAACTAGGGATTAGGATTGATATTATTGATATCCTAATGCCATGTAATGAAACTGACAAAACATTAAATAAAGTATATTACATTTCAGTCAAGCTAATATAACATAAGGGTTGTATTTACAAGTTTACACCATTATTAATGTTAAAAGATAAAAATATTGAGAAAATGAAGATTTATTTCTAAAGTGATTCAAAACAGTTAAAAATTACTAAGTTATTGGTAATTCGCATCTATTTATTATAAAAATGCTTTAAAATGCATCAGTTGAAGATCCCCACCTTACATTTTTGTTTCCTCGTAATTTGGATGTGTTGCCAGCCTCTAAGTGTCACTGTATTATTCGTCAAACCATTGTATGATACATACTAAATCATTGAACTGTTCGGCACAACTCCGACCAAGTTCGCATATTACCACCGCAGTGATTGCAGGTGAAATGTTTCATTCGCATTACATGAACAAACTCATTTAAAACTGTTTGTATTGAAATTATTTGATTTTGTGACTGTGACTGTTTTAAGTTCTTTGTTACCACTAAAATCAGTTATCGCAACCAATATATATAAATAGTGCAATAAAGTTGGCAATAATAAGAATTTTGTGGAACATGCTTGAACTTTCCAATAGGTTCCATATAACTAAAATAACCGATGTCATAATGAACGGCTCATTGCTCAAACTGGTTTCTAAATAAATGCTTGCTTACAGAAATGAGTCACGGCATTGAAATTTATTCAATCAGCTTTATGACTAATTTTATTCCTTACTATACTGAACTTTATCCAGAATTCTCCTTTCTATATAAATAGAATACTGAACTTTTTCCAGAATTCTCCTTTCTATATAAATATAAGTTCGATTAAAACCGTTGGCAATAATATTGTAAAGTATGAAACGAATACATATCAAAGTCTGTGATATATTTAAAAATTATTAGGTAGGGTCTTAATTTTATAAAGTAGTGTATTAACTGCTAAATTTAGTGTAATCTATAATTATATGTAGTAAGTATAGATTATAATTTCTGCTAAATATGTTTTATTACAATTGTTTAGTATATAGACAAATTCATGAGAGCAAATATGTATAAACGTTTTAAACACATAAATTAACTACAACTTACTACATATCAGATATAAATTGTAGTAACTCACCAATTATACCTAAAACTTTTATTATCTGTATCACTAATACTTTAGCCTCCCATATTAATCATAAAAATTGGTATAAAATCATATTCTATGTAAATCTATTAGTAACATAATGTAAAATTAATAATAATTTCTGAAAATGTAATAAATAAAATAGTTTTTTAAATACTAATAATGCAATCTTTTAATTCCTTCAATGTAATTAAAAAAATATTTTTCAACATTTTCAGTAGTCTGGGATATTAGCATAAGTACATAAGCGTACCATTTTCTTTAGGGCGCCCCATCCCTCACATACTAAGGGCCGGTATTTCATTTGCAGCTTAAGCTTAGCTTAATAAATCATCACACTTAATTAAAGCATCACTTAAAAGCAACTCTGTATTTCAGTTGCTTTTATTTGTTCGCTTTAATTAAATGTAACTTTTGTAAAAACGTGTTTGTTGGTAGCAACCATAGGCAACTTTACATAGTAATTCTATTAATATCTACGTTGTGGGTGCTAAGTAAAGTGAGGTTAGACTTATTTTCTGTGAATTTTGCAATATTAATCTGTAACTGAAAATTTAAAGCATGCCAAATTGCGAAATAGAAAACGCAAAGTTAAGAGCATCACTTGTTTCGTAGTAATTTGATGATTTATAGTATTATTTTTCAATAGTTAACTACACACTATAACAAGATCATCCCACACTATAAACCGGTCAAACCGATTTCTGTATATTCTTTTCTTTCTTTCTTCACCAACCTTTTCAATAAACTATCCTATAATTTGATCATCACTGCTATCAATTGTATCATCAAATATTGTTAGCATGTTTAATATATTTTTGTGTACTACGCTAAAGTTCATTGCATTTCTTAGATCTTTCTTGTATTTTTGAGACATTGAAATTATAGATATTTGCTGTTTACAATTTTTTAACATTTATTTAATAATTTAATCATTAATTCATTTTTGCACCAATATTTAAATTAGTTAAAGTTATATCAAGGACGTAGTTTAAGTTGGTTGTGTATTGGTTAGTAAATTCTGAACGAAACTTTGAGATTTTGATGCATATGTATATATTGAAACATATAAATAAAAAATCTGGTGTAAGACAACACACGACTTTCTCTTACGTTCATAGATATACAAATATGCAAATGTCCACAATTTATTAAAATATTATTTACGTTTATTTTAGGAGCGATGATTCTAACGGTCACCAATCCAAGTTACAGGATTTATTCCGATAAGTTGTTTCATCGCATTTTTTCAGCAAAAGCGCTAAATTCGCGTGAAATCATATCAAAAACATAAGAACTGTATCAAGTTTTAAAAATATTGTTAAAGAAGTTTTCGAGAAAATCACAAAAAACTTAAAAGTCGCAAAAATAAAGTGATACTTCCAATTATTCGATTTTAACCAAATTTTTGAATTTGCATACAAAAGCGATTTAGATCTCAAATATAAATTTTTATTTAGATTCATAGTTACTTTATTTAGGTTAACGGCGAAGGCATTCCGGTTACTCGATTTACAGAAAATTTTCTGCGTAACCGCCTAGATTTTGTGAAAGCGACTTATATGTCTAAGAAATGTGGTGAATTGCAAAAAAATCGTTCGGTCCGATTTCAAGAAAATCTCGAAAAACGAAAAATTTGGGAAACACCTAGAATGACAGAAATAAAGTGGTACTTCCGGTTATTTAAGTTTAAACAAATACTTGATTTAAAACACTAAGATGATTATGACCTTAAATATACATTTTCAATTAGCTAGGGTTTTTAGTTTCATAGTTATTTTATTCAGATTTAAAGGCGGTTACACGACTCTCGCAAAATTTTATGAAAAACTGCCTCGATTATATGAAAGGCCATTAAACATCTAAGAAGTATAGCAAATTTTAAAAAAATCGTTAGAGCTTATATTGAAAAAACCTCAAAAAATCAAAAAATGACAAGAGTAAAGAGGTCTCCGGTTTGCGATTTTAGAGAAATTGTTGCATTCGCGCGCGACATTGGATACAAATTCAAATATAAATTTTTGTTTTTCTACGACTTGTACTTTTAGAGTTGTCGTGTTCACAAACACACGCACACACACACACACACACACACACACACACACATAACACACACACACACACACACACACACATACACAAACACACAAACATACAGACACGCACACACATACGCGCGCACAAATACACACACACGCACAGACACACCTACATATACATAGACCCCCTCGCACGATCGTATACACGCACGCAAGCACGCACGCACGCACACACCCACGCTCGCACGCACGCATGCACGCAAGCGCGCGCACGCGCATACTCTCACACAGTGCACACGCACGCTCACGCGCATACGCACGCGCACGGGCATACTCTCACGCAGCGCACACGAACGCTCACACGCATACGCACGCTCACGCACATACGCACGCGCACGCGCATGTGCACGTGCACGCACATACGCTCACGCACAAGCATACACCCACGCACACGCACACGCACATGTACACGCACACGCACCCGCACACGCGCACGCACACGCTCACGCACACGCACACGCACACGCACACGCACACGCACACGCACACGCACACGCACACGCACACGCACACGCACACTCATATGTATCCTCCCACGCACACGCACGCGAGCGTATACACACAGGCACACACACACACACAATTTCGACATCGAAAATTTTGGTCGATAACAATACTTTCTCTTTTATTTCATAAAGGGTAAGAGAAAGTCAAAATAAAGGTTGTTTAATAAACTAAAGTATAAAATAATTTGTAACATTGGAATTCAATGAAGTATTTTAGAAATAAGTGCATGTAATCAAGGAAAGTGTACCTTATATCCTTCAATTTCAGAAATAGGTTACTAAATACTAAAACAAATCATTAAAGAGAGCGTAAAGCCATTTTAGTGGAATTTTCGATTAAAGGCATTTCAATCCTGCTAAATTGTTAGGCTTTCACAAAATATACACCGTAAAAGGAAATTCATACGTGCTATAAATTATAAGATAAAAATTACTTAAATTGTTAATATGGAGAGGTCGAGCTTTATAAAAAATGGAAATAATGAAGCATTTAAAAACATGAATATTTAAAAACTATAGGGTACATAACTGAGGTAGTGTATGATATTTACGTTAAACGTTTCGCAGGATCTCATTAATTAAAAATTAATATGGAAAATTGTTTGAGTTATATTTTTTATATAGGTATACATTTTATTCTGCAAGCCATTTCAACTTCTACTATTTTATACAAGTATGTGGAACTCTTAACAAGGGAATTTGTAACTTCCCCTTGTCAAAAACACAATAAATGTGAAACCTTTACTCAACCTAGGATACACACACTAAGGCCTACTAAGGACATAGAAGCTCAAGAGGTTTCCCTTTACTTGTTCACGATATACCCTACATTTCTAACACATATTATATAAGATACATTCAATACACGTAGGAATTGAATGTTACTTGTAGACACCAAGAGACAAATAAAAAGGAGACATAAAGCGTTAGAGAATAATTATTGTTTATAGAGCTTATAATTTTATTGAATACTATTTAATTGATTCTTCGCTATGAGTTGTGATGGAAACGTCTCAATGTTGTTTATGAATTGTAAAGATAATACAGAATGCTGTTTTGAAGGACCTCAAATAGAACTTCACAACATGTTGAATAAATTAGGGATATAAATAAGTTGATTTGTATAGAATTTCTTCAATTATGGTTAGTAATTGATCTTAAAATGTGAAACACAAAATAAGCATTGATAAATACTGATAGGGGATTACATTTACATTGATATGAAGCATTATAATTAATCTGTAGATCTAATCACCTTTGTAAATCTGCGATTTGTTTACGTGACAAGTTTTTATCTCTACCTAAAAATTGCATTACTTCATTCCAATTTATTTCTTATAAATTGATTGTTTGGCTGTTGTAATATTGACCACTGGCTTCAAACATACGTCTTAAATGTTGCTTTTTTAAATTAGATAATTAGATACAAAATAAAGTATTTATGGAGTTTGTCTTTACAACCATCCATTTTGTATTGCATTTATTAATTCAAAGCTCAAAGCCCTCGTTTTCCATTTTGAAGTATCGATTTCCTACAAATTTGCTCAACCTTTCTAACTACAAAATTGTTATAAAATCATTTTAGAAAACAGCATTGTTTTGGCATCGGGCACTTGACTCAAATTACTTATATATTAATGTTGCAAAATGACTTAAAAGCAAACGTACAAGAATTAAATTTATTAAAAATAGCCAAAATAATAAATGTATATAAGATACAACCTTTATTGAATAAAGAAATTGTTATTATAAAGAGACCACATACTTAGAAGTGACTATTTAAAGCACGTTTCAAACATAGTCATTTTAGATAAGTTCTATTTTAAAATAAAGAAAATATTGAAATTATAGGCGTTATAAAATGTACATACATCTAATTTCTTAACAATTTACGTACAAGTTTCACAAAAAGTCATAGAATCAAGTCATTGCATAATGAAAATCAGCCCAAATTTGTGAAGTTGAATTTAAAAAAATTTAAAACATTTTTAAAATTTATAGGGAGGTGTTATAGACTGAATAGCCTTCTATTAGATGTATATAAAATAAAACTTTAGTTAGGGCTCAGCGTCAGATTATACCGTTTTTCATGTCTTAATTGAGACACACTACCTGAAAGAGAATAAGAATTACTTTTTGATATTTTCAAAAATTCATAAAAGGTTTTTCAGCTCACTTTCATAAAATAATTAATTATCTTGTTTTCAGAAAAGCTGGGAGAAAATTTTATACATTTAAGCATTTAATGGAAAGTCCTTCATTTGAAATTAATATATATTTTATTTTACAAAAGCGGTTTCAAATTAAACTCTGAAATTCTAATGAATTTGTGTACAGAAGATTCTGGGTAATTAGTATTTATACCAACCAAATTATCAGCTTTCAGTAGCTTCAGGTTCCATCAAACTTTCATTTAAACAATAAAACCTGAAAGTTGCTCAATTATCGTTTGTAACAGTGTCCTTGAATTATGCACATAATTTGTTTTTCGTTGCATCTTTGTTATTCGTTTGTATATTTATTAAATACATTTTGTTAACTATAACGTAAAACTCGTTATAAATTTATATTGTCATCTTAGGATCGTATGATTTTATTATAATTTATATTAAAGAAATTATACTTAATATCCATTTACTGATTTTCTTCGTTTTATAAAATTGTAATAGTAAAAAAATAAGAGTTTCCTACGCATTCGAAAGAAAAAGAAACTTTTTAAATAAAATTAAGGTTACTAACTAATTTTTTTATCATTTGCGTTATGTGGAAGTGTAAAGTGTATTATTAGTAACCCCGTAAATAAATTCTACGAATTTTCAAAAAGCTGTTGTGCTTAATCCTTAAATTGAAAAACTGAAATAAATACAATATACGGACGTGTTATGAACATTAAAAATGACAAAAAACTTTCAAACTATAATATAATCACATTGAAAAAATGTCAAGGACGAAAAGATCGGCGAGAAGACATTCACTGAACTTCAGTTGGATAGCTTGAAATTTTACTTCTGGCTTAATTGATAACAAGTTATTGTGATTGTGGTGTTATCGGTTTTCCGTGAAGGGACCCTTAAAAAAATGTTGAAACATTGACCTTTTGTTGAAATTTGTCACCGTTTATTCTCGGAAGCTATCCTTTTTCTTGCATTGACACTCGCTGTGGAGTGTTTTCTTCTTATACAATTCAGTTACATAGATTGATTCTTTCGGTTCACCCTTATGACTACAAGCGTGCACAAGATACATAACGTGTCTACAAATACGGTTAAACTCAAATATACACAGCACCTACAAATTGAACAAGTAAGAATGTCAGCATCCTCTAGCCATTTATAACCATACAGGGTGTCTCAAAAATAAGAATCATTATGAAAATCTGGACAGTGTACGAACTGTACAAGAAAATTTTCTTAATTTTTTTTATAAATTCACAGTTTAGGAGATGTTAACGATTACAGTTTCAAATCCGAGCCGTAAACTTACCACGCCAGTATCGACCCCTGCAGCATAGGATACACTTTTAGTCTATCTCTAACGTTTGTGCTTATAATATGTGTTCTTAAAATTATTAAGAATATTTACATTACAGGAATATAGAGACATGATTTCAATGTATGGGGGATGTAATTAAAATATTAGAAGTGACAAGTTAATTTTACGCAAGGTTGTATCCTTTATATTTTTCTATAGGGTTACATAAAAAATGCTATACATGTCAATCCAGTCGACTATGAAGACTATTTTGCAGAAGGAATTTGCGATAATGTTCTCCGTTGATTGGAGGTCTGTAAACTTCTCAATTAGAATTCTCCTTGAATCACTTTTATAAACTACTTTATCAAACGTCAACAAAACAATAAATTCAAATGTGTGTATAGTAATAACTAATGCGTTGATAAAATGCAATTTTTAAATAAAGTCATTTACAATATTACGGATAATAGACACTACTCGTAGACTTCGTGTTATTAGGCAAATAAAGTAAAATAATCATTTATTTTGGAGAGTAATTAGATATAATAATTTGATAATAATTGTAATCATAATACAAAATAATAATCTTGTAGTTTCAATATATATATATATATATATATATATATATATATACACACGTGCGGGCACGCGCACACGCACGCAAGCACACACGCACGCACGCACGCACGTATATACGCACACACGTACACACGCACGTACGCACACACCCACGCACGCACGCATGCATGCACGCACGCACGCATGCATGCACGCACGCACTTACTTAAGTACAATTTCGAGTCAAGGTCGCCAGTTGTTTTAATAAAATGTAGTCAGACGTATTTCTTTAAATCATCTAAATTTGTTATATGTAGTAAAACACTTGCTTGCTAATTATAATTATATATGCATTCATTACTATAAATTTGTTTGATAAATATCCCAAGTTGACACAAGTTTTATTTACATTAATTCGTACAAAAGTTCAAATTACGCAAAATTTAATGAAATTTATTAACAACATTAGATATTGAACTATCTTCACAAATTTTCAAGTATGTATATATACACGGCAATAGGTGAGTGAAAATATTAATAATATGAAGATATTATCAAAAAAATGTAATGTCTTGCTAAATAAGTTTCGTGAAAATGAAAGTTATTTATAAAATGTATTCAATAATAAAATACATATTAAAAATGGTATCTGTTAAGTAAAACCCTTGTTTTTGTTTTAAAAATTTTATAAACTTGCACAATTAACGTAACTAGAAGGTTAAAGGAAGAAAATAAAACGTTTTATTTGAAGCATAATTGATGTATGCATTGTTTGGTATATAATTAACGTTTGAAATCGTAGGCGTCATACATATTGATTTGGGCTCGGTCACTGCTTAAAGATATATAGTTGACCAGCCATTTCTTTTTGAATGCAGTAAGTTAAATTAAAAAGTAGGGGCGAGCTGAAAACTTTTATAAGGAATATCTCGAAAACTATGCAATTTAGACACATAGCTTATAAGTATTTTTTTATCGCACATATTAAGGTGTGTCTGTTGTTAAAGTAACGTACCTTGTACAGTGGACACCTCGTGTGTTTGTATATATATATAT
>JAHWXV010081765.1:0-14877 GCA_024586415.1 Phrixothrix hirtus
ACACACACACACACACACACACACACACACACACACACACACACACACACACACACACACACACACATATATATATATATATATGTATATATATATATATTTTCTTACCCCATGAAATATAGGTAAAAGAAAAGTTTTTTTTACGCAAAATTTTTGTTGTCGAAATTTTAGTAGAAGTACACGTTTTCATGCTCGCCGAGTCCGAAAATCATGTTTTTGAAATAGGGCGTGTATGTTGGTGCGGGTACGTATGCATGTGCGTGTGTGGGTGCATGCGCTTATGCGCGCGCGTGCGTGTGTGTGTCAGTATGTACATTAATGGATTAAATGTTCAAAATTCAAACATGCAGCAGTAGCTCAAAATGTCTTTGAACTTTTTGAAGCATATTATTTCGTTGCATGTGTTTACTATGCGTTGTCTTAAAACATCTAAATAGTCAGATTGAGTAGCATAAAGTCTACTATTTAAAAAACCCACAAAAAGAAATCTAACGGAGATGAATCTGGCGATCTTACCAACCATTCTATCAGTTGTCTTCTATCAATACAAACTTTAAAATATGTTATCTCGTAAACTAGTGATTACATTTGAAAAATAAATACACAATTAGAAAGAGAATTTAAAGAACTATCAAACGATATGATTTTTGCTTACACTTCCAATTAAAATTATAGAGGTGACTTCTACACCCGCTTGGGAATTGAACTAACATGAATGAAATTACGCGGAAAAGTTGTGAATGTACCCTCAGAACAACGAAATCGCGATTATAAAAACCGATTGTTTTTCGCGAGTTCCAATGTTGTAGTTTTATTACTAATTTAATTATAAAGACAATATAAAAGACTTTAACAAATATCGGAGTGTGCGAAACGTTGAATAATTAGAATAATTAATTATAGATATAAATGTTTATAAACCTAGGAGTTTATCTAATTAAAAATTAGATAAACTACTAATAATGTATATAGTTAAAATAAGTTAATGTGATTGTATGTATAAAATGGGATACCGCCATTTTAAATATGAACATTTTATAAATTTCAACCACAGAGTGACTGTAAAGCGCAAGAATGAAGTAGACGACAAAGTACGCGAGTGAAATAAAGATACCGCGTATCAAAGTAGTATATAAAGAGCGACGAAGGTACGCTGAGGAACTTCGCTTTCAAACGCGTAGCGAGCTAGACACTATGGTGTCAACTTCCAATCGATTCACCTCACATTTGATCGGGAGGCGAGATACTCCGTCTGCGTAGCGAAGCGACGCTCTAGATCCAAGTGCGACACAATAAACCTGAAGCACGCCCTCCTATCAGGGCCCGCTTTATGAATCAACCTTTAATTTAAAATACATAATTGAGCCGGCGAACTTAGTTTACGCTTGGAAGTTGCCAAACTTTCTTGCCATCGCTGACAAGATCTAGGTGCCGGGTAGCAGAGATCGTCACCGAAGGCTTATCACGATTCTTTAGTTAAACAGTTGCGAGGGTAACAGTGAAGCTGAAGGTTCGTGGAAATCGCTATAAGCCCCGCGTTGCCTGACTTGTTTTGGTGTCACAGTTACCCGTGAGACTTAACGAAAGAACCTGACAGACCCACCGGGGATGCTTATAAACGCTCCCACCGGCTGCGAGGGTAACAGGAAGTTGCACTGAAAGATATCTAGACCGCAAGGGATCCTTGGATCAGGAAAACACCAAATCCTCTGGGTCGATTATTACCGTTTTGTGTATCTTCGCCAACATCGTTGATACGAGACAATTTCCAAGTACACCCTAGCGCTCAGTAAAGGCCTGTACAAATTAATTATTGCTGGTTGAAACACTCTTATGAGAAGCGCTATTTAATTAATTTTATTGACATTAATATAACTTTGTCGTCCGTCCGATTGTTTAAAAGTTAATGCTAGCAGAAACAAACCGTTTGCTATCAATGATAATTGAATACAGTCACTGTTTGGACTTCACTAGTCAAACTCAATATTTAATTACCGTCGTTATAGAATAACTAATGATTGTTTCGTGGTGTATATGTTAATTATAGTATTCCAGAACGTTTATTTAATTTGTTTGGAACCATCGTGTTTGTTCTAGAGTTATAGAACGCATAGTAAATAGCTTTGAATGTTCTACCATTATTTTGTGCATATTTATTCCAAGCTATTTACACTGTAAATACTTCTCTATCTATAAATAGCCATTTATTTGTTTTTATCTATAATACATGTCTTATGAAGGTTTATTGACTTATTATTTACCAACCAGTTTACCTACGTAGAAACAGCTCAAGTGTTCGTTAATGAGAAGTCCTGAAGAGACAAAATTTGGTATTCGCGACTGTAGCCTATTACAGCGGAATATAAATAATTTTCTCCATCGATACAAGTAGAGAGAAACGAAACGGCACAAAGTTGTCTCCCTAATAATTAAAATCGACGTGTACGAGTGCTTTGTTATCTTTTAGTTTGAAAAGTCAAAACGACCTTGTTCTCTTTTTACGGTGGATTTATGGCGAAACCGTCAGCATTGACGACGTGATACCCATGTGTGGTATATTATATTATTTATCCTACAATTTTCATATTTTATAATGCTTTGATTTATTTCGATAATTTCGTGGACTTAATAGTAACTTTTGATTTTTAAACGTCCCTATATTAGTTCAATAACTTTTTGAAATCCAAAAAAGAAATTCCATCTCTCGTAGTGAACAAGAAAATTAATTTAAGTTAATTAGTTTCGCTATAAAAAATAAATAGGGTTTGTAGATTTTCTTATTTTGCTAGATATCTTAGATCTTGGGAAACAGAAAACAAAAAAATAAGTTTTTGTTGTTACTTCTCGTATGTGAACTTATTTCAGATTTTCAAAACATTCATGCGACAGTTTAAATGGGAATTTAAAATATATTTAGGTTAAAACATTCGCCTTTTTTAGTTACTTTTTGTGACACTGGTTTAGTATAAAAGAAACAAAGATAGCCTTTTGACTTGGTGTATCTTCCAAATTTTAAACTTACGCGGCAAAACGGTGGAATCTACAAAATCTAATAATTTTTATAGCGAAATTAATTAAGTAAATTAATTCTTTCCTTTATTACCTTACGCAGAATTTCCTTTGTATTTCAAAACAAAATTATTAAACAAATATGGTGCGTTTATAAATCAAAATTTTGCATCAGTCCCACGAAATTGGCTAATTCAATCAGAAATTACAAGATACAAGAATTGTCGCAAAAACGATTTAATATACCTTACAAGTGTTCCGTGAAGAAAACGCTTCTTTAGTTTAGTACCAGGTCCACTGAATTGATATCCAGGCATATGTACTTCAGATAGTAGCTTGTTTATAAGTGTATTTATATCACCTTTACCTCGTCGACGTCTAATCATAATGATAATACCTACTCACGTACACCAAGCAGTTATAGCTTTTGCCGAGATCGATTTTTAAAAAACAACAACCAAAGTTTCTTTAATTGTTCACAAAAATACATTAAAATTACATATTTGTTCAGGAGTAGGACATATTGTCACCACTTATATTTAAAGTATTATTAAATACCTTACTTAAATCCTACATTTCAATACTGTGTTTAAGACGTCACAGTTTTTTCTAGAAATATCTTTAGCTTTGCTGCATACATTTCTATACTATGTTTAAGACGTAATAGTTTTTCATACTGATTTCTAACATCATTCTTAAGTATATCATTATTATTCTTACGTCAAATTAATTTCATGTTACGCCTCTTAGCTAGCATTACTACTTAACAACATGTCGACAATTAAGAACGAGATAATCGTTAAAAGGTTGTAAATTAAGAGATTTGTTATATTTTAAAATAGTAAAGACAGCTAAATTAAAACATGATAATTGGTCCATATCTAAAAAGTTTTTAACAGAAATAATAAATTTACTTCGTTTAGTAATTTTATTTTGTAGTTGATCCTATGTTTTAATGTAAATAATGCACTTACACTACTTTTGTTGAAATGTTGGTATTTATTTTGTTCGTGTCTAATGATTATCATCTTTTACCAACGATTATACATCGTTAAATTAAAATTCGTAATTAAAGCAAACAATAAAATTACTGCTTAATATTCACCATGCATATAATGGCAAGCTTCACCTATTGGAAGATCTAACTCGTTCAATTTGAATAATTTATATTGCATATAAACTTCTTTATCTAAAAGATCTCGCCATTCATCGATAGATATCTCGTGATAAAAATCCTTTCGCATAACAATCTACACAGCTTACAATTAGCAGGACTATTCTATTGGTTTTAAATCAAAATACATACCGTATCCAACTTCGATGTATTTTTTGTTAAATATATCATTCGTTCCAAGTGAATATCTTGAACCGTTTGTTAAAGTTCTTCTGCAGCTGATCGATATCGATAATTTAAATGATTATCTACAAACTGTAGCGGCGCCATCTCCTTTTGGTATGTTTCGGTCCTGTTTGAAATTACGTATACGCACCAGTAGAAATACTTCATTAATAACACATGTAATTGTTCAGTATAATATATTCTCACTTTTACTACTGCGCTCTCCGCATACGTTGCTGATAAATACGAAATCTGTGCTCGTCTTCTAAAATTCTATAGAGGATGATCCCATACCTGTCAATCTAATTTTACCTATAGCCGCTGTTTCCCAAACACCTTTTCTTGCCTGTCTATAAGCATATGACCACACAATTGTTTTATGGATTTGATTTTTGTTTTCGTTTATCGTGACATGAATTTCTCTTGCATCCTCAACTAAATTTGTTTTCTATTCTTTTTGTTGATAATGACTAGTAAATAATAGAATAGTTTCAACTGTTTGTTCGCTCTATTAATAGATATATTTTGAGTTTCAATGCCTTCGTCGCCGTCATCATCTAAATACTTTTTTAAAATTCATTTCTAGTGGTAAATGTAACAAACGAGATAACAAGTTTTATATTTGTGTAAAATACCTTCAGCACGAAAACTTATGTTAAATATAGTTAAATATTTCTTATCTGTACTTAGCGTTAACTTTTTAAATCCATCGTACGTCAAAACAGTGAAATTATTAAAGAAATAAATGCTTTTGTCGCTGTATCTAAATGCAGATCTTAAGCCCTCAGGGGCACCTGGAAATTTTTGAAGAATCATACCATATCTCAATGCTGTAAAACTACATTCACCTATTTGCACAAAGCAGTTCTTATTGCAGAACGGGTATGTTTGACCGCCGGATGTATTAACTTGAATGGGGTTTTTTGACCTAGTGCAGTGTTAAGTTGAGGATAGCCATTTATAGGTTTAAATGCGGGGAAGCTTATCATGTAGATATAATTTTTAACTAAGAAGGCGATTTTTCTATTTGATCGCTGGTAAATAGCATCAAATTTAGTAAAGTCTTTAGGAAGAGACTTTAACCAATCTGTGACTGCAGTTCATTGTACATTTTTGACCCTAACGTATTTCCCATAAAATATGTACATCTTTCCATTCACAACTAAGAATATATCAATTTGATTATTTAAAGTTCGTAAGTCAGGTAAAGATGTCGGTTTTGAAATAACAGGTGTAGCTTTAGTTATTGTCATTGTTATTGTAGTTCTGCTAATCGAAGTACTTTTAATAGTCACTCCTGTTTTGGCTATATTAATAGGAGGCTTTTTAGTTGTAGATGAGGTTGTAGTTGTAGTTGTTATTCAGGCGTATATGCTTTGAACGACTAAAATAACGTAGGATACTTCCCAATTATCTTCATATAGATTCAAATCGTAAGTATGCATGATCGTGTTTGCATCTGAAGAATGTCTAATTCCGATTTTATATACTAGTACTTTATAACGATTGTGCATACCTCTAGGTAACGCATCATTTCTCAAATACCATCGTAACTTCCTATTCATAAAGATTTCAGTGCAGTTGTTGAATGTTTTAGCAAAAAATACATGGAACAATGTATCATCATTAAGTACAAACGGACATTGCGTGTCATCAAGTCGCATCGAATGTTAAAAATCTTTCATTGAAATTAAAATTATGGGAGTGTTATAAGTCTTTGTAAATTGTAAATTTCGCTTATAATCCAAACGCTATTTCGGTAAGAGTATTAAGTTGCGGTGTTACTTGACAACAGTTCCATCTATTAATATTTACATCTCACTGATGAGAAGCGTGAATATGAAATGGCGAAAGAATATGCATAACAACACATCGTGGCATTTTCAGCACTGATTAGTAACACTATCAATCGGTAAAGTATAAAACTCTTGCAATCCTTTTAAAGAAAAAAAAACTTTTCTGACTTTATTTTAACAGTTTGCAACTCTTTCCCATTTTCTACATCCAAATAGCCATATTTATATAAATAGTTTATAATGGTTTCCTTTTCTTTACTGCAATTAGCTGTTCTAGTTGTTGTTACATTGTTAATGCTAACTATTAAATCCATTAAGCATACGAGGCGTACTACTGATGTTATACTGAACATATTGTTAACGCTAACGTACCTAATTGTATACTAAACGTAAATTAAAAAGCAATCTTTAATTTATAAGTCCTCTGAAGAAGTATCCCATACCTTACCTGTAATTTCTCCGTTCTTCTTATTTACTTCTTCTTTCCACCAAAATATCTTGTTATGTCACACATTCACAACGACAATAAGAAAACGATTCACACACTCTACATGCTAAACCATCGTATTGTATTCTTGGCTGATGGAAGCACTTCTTCATTGTACAACAATAGTAGTAATCCATCATTCAATTAAGAATAACTGCAGTTTTTGCGATGCATACAACCAACAATAAGCTTCTAATTTATTAATTATTAGTATTAAGATTTAAAAGCATGGTCATTTCAACCAGAAGGCTATTGTTGTAGTTCAATGAACCTCTAGCACCTTATAGAGAGAGCTCTAACGTATGAGGTTATCCATCTCGCATCAAACTAACAACAAAACGCAAGTTTATTTGCGCAGTTCCAACCAGCAGGTTATTCCAGTTCAATGAACCTCTAGCAATCTCTATACTTCTCCCATATATCAAGCTTACATAACTCCATCACACTTAAAACCAATTTAGTTATAAGCAAACCACCTCTCAACAAAAGAATTGCCGCCCGATGAAGCCACGCCAACCCCTACTACTCACCCCAGTTACTTTAGAAATGAAGATGACTACTCCTACCTTACAAATGGCCAACTGACAACTCCTCCCAATTTACCAATTTACGACCCACTAATTATCTCCCACCACAAAAATGGCTGGAGGTTGTTTTACATAGGATAGGTAGGTTCCCAGAACTCGCTTTGTTATATTACTATAATACAATTTAAATATTTGTATTCTTTCTTCTACCGTAATGCATTCTTATTCAAAGTAGTACTACGTACAATTAAACACTTAAGATAATGTAACCTGAGACCATCACGTGCTACGTGCTTAATATGAACCGAGATCGTGATTGTAAATTTCCACTATAGAAAGGCCAGTAACTGTTCGACAAATAGTTATCTTGTTTCTACAAATGCAATTAATTATTCTGTTCTATTCGTTCTTATGGACTTATCTATGGGTATACACCACGTTCCACAAGGTATATATGATTTTTATAGCATTTCCTCTATTTCGGATGACCTATCTTAGTTTGCTATTTTTGAATACAACCAATAATTTTGAAATTAATAAACATACAATTTTGTTTTCTAGCGAATTATAGGTAAACATGTACGCAATTCTCCGTATTTTATAAATATTAAATGTTACCATAAACCGAGGCTACTTCGACATACTTCTGGGATGAACGGCTGTATCCCTTTATTTTATAAGTTAAGAAATTACAAGTTAGACATATTACTATACCAATTGAAGTGTCTTGTATCAAATACGAAATAATAGAGATATATGTAATTTTAACAAATATATTTTTGTTTAGTTCAAATTTTGTATCGAAGTCGCCCCTGGGTAGGAGTAACTTTAACAGATAGTGTTTTAGCATATTATGTTGGTGTTATCAAATGCACGAGTTATTTCGACAATAAATTTAATTTTTTATACATGTTTTTAAACGAGTATCCCACCAAAATTAATTAAAACAATGTTACATGTGGAAAACAAATTTTTCATTTTTTCGAAGTAATAAAATATATCAAACTTAAATTTTCATGTGCAAAACTATTTAAAATGAAAATCATATAATATTCTAACTAAAATATCATGAAAGCCTAATCTAGATAACGAAAACCGCTTAGTTATTGTCCTCACAAATAGCACAAACATATTGAACTCTTTTTTGTTCCTTTATTGCAAATACCGCCAATTCAACTGAGGCACCTTTCACAACAGTTTCATTCTGGGCCTATATATGTGGAATAGTTACATTTGCATAGGGCACAGCTATCACTGGTAATATGTTTTTGTTATCTGCTTATTCCTTGATTGCGGACACACCTTACTGCGGCTTCAAATTATAAGTTCTATTTCTGATTTGCTTCTTAATCACGGCTAGAGGAATGGTTTCTTAAAGAGAACTTGCCGTTAATGCATTTTCTGAAATTATTATTACCACAGGTTTAGGAGATCGCATTGGCAGCCCAGGATGTGTGGTGATATTCAGTTTCCTGCCACTCTTATGCGTGGTGATATGTCCATTTCCATTAGTTCCTCAGAAATGTTTAAGAAATACCAAAAGGCTTCCATCTAAGAGACTTGTTGAAACAGAGGCGTTTTTGGAATCAGGAAGATTTGATAAAACTTTATGAGGGTTGAACGGACAAATTACCGTTATATGAAAACCTATCTTTAAATTTGTAGATGCTATTGTAGACACGTCACTCCACAGTCTAGTTAATAGACTTGGGAACTGTCGTTCTGGAATTGTTCCTTTTCTTTTAGATTGGCTTCTCCACTTATCTAGAAGTTTTCGCCTGTTCCATTTCATTGGTTCAAAAAAACTGACGTCAAGAGGTTGCATTAAGTGTGTTGAGTTGGGCGGCAAGGGTGTCACATAAATATTATATGTTTTAGCACTTTGATTAACACTCGAAGAAAAGTATGAGGCAAGATTACCGCCAACAACAATACGTTCTTCTTCTTTTTCATTCAATTTTTTGCAATGTGGTTATAAAATTTCAAAAAGCCACTGTTCAGCATGTTCATATCAAACCATCTACTTCAATTATGTCCATAATTTGTTCGAGTTGGGCCTCCTTTCGTCCAATTTTTATACAAATCCGTTGCTTTATATATAATCATTTTCGATAAAAAATTTCCATTTGCTATATCGCGTATCATTAATATAAATGCAGTCCTAAGATTCTCTTGAATTCTCTCAACTAGTTTAGCTCCTCTAGGGACTAGAACTTTTTTTGAGCCCGGATCATCTGTTATGTTAGTTTCATCATAATTGTGCACGCTTTGTGGAGAAATATTGGAAATAGGGGCCTTAATATTATCAAAAAAATCTTTTATTTCTATTTCACCTACCGACTCACAGATTTGATTAATATTGGTTGCTAATCGAACTGTAAAATTATTTCTTGCTGCAATACCTTTTATAAAACTATACCCTGGCTTGTTGTCTTTCCACTGTCTTACATCACGTCCTTGCTCTGTAATAAATCCTGATACAACTGATGCAATATCGCAAATCGGCACTGGAAATCCCAATTCGCTCACTGTATCAAGAGTTTCACTTATTAAACGCTCCTCGTTTACAGTAAGGATGAGTGCTTCCCATTTATTCTTTCTAAAAGTATTGTTCTAGGCACTTTATTTTTTCACTGGAAGCCTTTTTACTTATACCGTTTTATACAGCACATATTTTCTTCAGTAAACTGGCGCTATCGCCTACTGCCAACCCTTGTTCTTATAATTGCTAACCATTTCTAAAAAACATGTTTAAGAAATTATACAAAAAACAAGTGTACGTTAAGGCGGCCGATCTGCACCAACAGATTACAATTTCTATTGCTTCACCGGCTATGTAGGAAAACATACTTACGTGAAACTTGAAAGAACGCGTAATATGTCGAAGTAAACCGATTGCTGTCGAAGTTACTCTGAAGGTCGAAGTAGCCCCGGTTCACGGTACTTATTTTATTATTAATGTTAGTCGTTCTGACAAATGCTCTAAAACATTATTTAACTGATATTCTACTTTTTTTTGAGACGGTCACATCTTCTATGCATCCTTCTTTAAATTCATCTTGATGAGATAAGGTACATTTACCTAAATGTTATTTTAAAATTATTTACCTAACCTGGGTTTCTTAATAGTACTTACCTTTAGTTGAATGTGCATTACTTATGTCACATATTTAATATCATTGGAATAATTTGAAGATTCTTTTAAATTTTCTGTATGTTGGTGCAATTTATTTAAGTTGTAATGGTATCAACGGCAGTAACAAGGAAACTGTAGCGAGCAGAAAGGAAATATAACCTATAAATAAGGAACAAAGATGACTGTATTAACAACTAAACTTGTCCTACATTACAACTAAATTAAATTGTTTCAAACATTTCGCGAATTTCTTATGTACTCATTAGTTAGACAACTGCTACCGTTTCGGAGACGATGCACTTTAAAGGAAAATATATTATGAAATTCCTTTATAATTGTTACCTACTACTCATTTACGCATTTTGCTTTATTGTAGATATACTAAGTATTATATTAATCTATTGTAATGGCGAACACAGGACTCCTGAAATTAGTATCTGTTTATACAACGAATGTTCTTACCTTACTGTAGTGGCGTTCGAACGAAATTTGACCTATAAATATTAAAAGTTTGATAAATCTTTATGATTATGGGTTAACCAGTATTAACATCAATTTAGTTCTTTAGAGTTTCTTACGATTTAACAAGTCACAAAATTAAATTTTAAATTTCACTCTGACCATAAATTGAGTAAAATTTATAACTGTAAGTTTGAAGGTATTTATATTAGATAAAATTGTATTCTGATCAACAGTGGAATACTAATGCTTTGTCACGATAACGCTTATAACAATACAAGATAACTTACATTTGAATATTTTAAGTGGTCATGCCTGATTTCTTTTGACCTGGTTAAAAATAACGTTGTGCTTATGAATATCTCTTTCTCCTTTTAGATCAATCACAATTTACAGTTGTTTAGAAAAATAAGTGATACAAATAAATTTTATCTATCGTTTCTATCGTATATCGGTATTTTAGCTATATAAGAACTTATTAGATTTAACATCATTCGGCATTTCATTCTTGCAGGGAATATTCGAAAAGTTTTGACCTAAAACTTCGAACGTATCACAAATACCAAACTGAGGTGTTGTTATACAGGTGGATAATTAAATAGGGCGTTGCTGTTCATCTACAGTACGCGCTAAGAAAAATTTTGAACGTAGACGTCTATAAAGAGTGTGGCGCTCATATTCCCTCGTTTTACTTAATCACCTAAAGTATATCCAATTAATCGTTATCACAATCAACACTTTCCAACTCATGGCGTAGCGAAGGCATGTTTCTTGAGCTGGTTGGTACACGCGTCGTTGATGTAACAAGATGTTCGATATTGTGAAAGTTTACGCCGCAAATGATTAGTGAGGCATTAGCTATCAATCAGGAAGTTGTCACGCAAATTTTGCACAATAATTCAAGCAAGGGCGCGTGCGGGCACACACGCATGCATGTTCGCGCGCACGCACGCACGCACGCGCGCACGCACGCACGCGCGCACGCACGCGCGAACGCACGAACGCACGCTCGCGCGTTCGCACGCACTCACGCACGCACGCCCGCACGCGAGTACGCAAGCACGCACGCACGAAAGCATGCACGTACGCACGAAAGCACGCACGTACGCACGCATGCACGCATGCACGCTCGCACGCGCCCACGCACGCATGCACCCACGCATGCACGCAGGCACGCAGGGACGCACGGACGAACGCACGCACACACACACACACACACACATTACATATCCGTGTTATTGATAATTTGGCTAAACTAAGGATTTATATAGAGGGTGATCTGGTCATTACATTAACTAACAATAATAATGGTGGGCCATAAAAGCATTGTACAAGCCACAGCTTGATTTTTATCCATCAAAACGAGTTGCAATAGAAAGCATATTTTGGATTAAAACGCTAGTCATTGTCACCACTGATATTTTCAAGCGTTGCCATAAGCCTTAGTAATTCGATAGTGTTGTGTTTTGAAAAACTTTTATTTGAAATTCGTTGCTGTTTATAATTTATAGTTGATATTTTGTTTTGAAGTCATACTGAAAGTTCATTTTTTCTATGTTTGTAATGATAGATGATACCTTATTTTAAATTGTAATCAATGCTATTCTTTGTGATTCCGAAAATCTTACATTGGTCTATGAATTTTGTACCAAAAAGTTTAAAATGGAAATGAAAACTGATTAACCAATTGTATTGTTTGATAAAGTTTTCAAGAGTATAGCTAATTAATCGCCCAGATTATAGAATTTAATACGGTATTACTACGTCCCAGTAACGACACTAATAGTTTAATATTATCTTTGACCGCCTATATTATGCCAACTAAATTAATTAAGAGGTATTTTGCTCTTGTATTCCTTTAATATTTATTAATTGACTTCGCGTCCTGCTTTAAATGTTTACATAACACATTTTGTAGTTGAATGGTTTATACAAAAGAAAAGGTAAATCTACTATTATAAAAATGTTAATTTATGCTCAGCTTTCCAAAGGAAAATTTAGTTGATATCACATCCCAACACAAAGTGTATTCATCGTATAGAAAATGTATAAACCTGTAAGTGCCTCTTGTATTTAATAAAGCTTAAGGGTTCATTCTCATATTTGTTTTGAGTATTCATTTCTTACTGGTATCGTATATCACTTTGATTAAAGATTCTTTAATATTCGATAGAAAAGTGTTGAAAAGTCCTAAAGTTTGATTAAATTCATATTTCAGATGACTGTCTACCATATTATTATCCCGAAAGTCAAATTTATGAAATTCACTTTTTAGGAATGGAAATTTATCGCTCTTACTATTATGCAAAGTGTTCAAATTGAGTGCCAAGTTATGTTATAATATGCTGCCTTGACCAGTCGTTGAAAGGTATGAACCCTTACTAAAAGCGATCAGTATCATTTATACTGGACAAACTTGAATTACATTATAAACATGTCGTGGATACACAATCTACAGAATAGTATTTCTTTTAAGCCAAGCAGTGACAGTAATAGTTTTTAACGCTGTCGAGTGCATTATCTATAAAACTACTATTCTTTTGTGTTAAACTTTTAACACCGCTTTCTATTATACGTAAGCTTACGTTTTATATATGCTTATCCATTAAATATTTTGTGAGTTCATATAAAACGCAAATACAATAAAATTGTAATTTAAAATTAAGAGATTGCCTATCACGAAAGGCTGGATATAGTTAACATAAGAGTGTTAGTTTAGGATTACTAATATTTCCCAGCTTATTTTAATAATGAATTCACTAAATTTCTTTGTATCGTTTATCTGCTTCTGCTATATGCGTAAATGTCACCCTTAGTTTTGATAAATGAACACTACTTCATTCTTTTCTTAGATTGATTGATTGATGCGATATAGAAAAAGCAGCTTGTTTTTAAATAAATTAGAAAGGAAATAAAATTTATTCCTTTCATGAAATCTAAAAGCAAATTAATTTTGGGTGGATGCTTAGTTTCTTTAATATATACTTTTCACTTAACAAAAGTTAGCTATTAAAGCGAAATCTGAGATTATATATGTATATATATATATATATATATGTATGTGTGTGTGTGTTTGTGTGTGTGTGTGTGTGTGTGTGGGTGTGTGGGTGCGTGCGTGCGCGCGTGTGTGTGTGTGTATGAGTGTGTGTATGTATAATAAAATATTGATGCTTTAGCATATATGCAAGCTTGAGCAATCCAATGACAGTATAGAATAATATAAATTTTCCATATACCCAATGGCGTTAAAAGATAAATCAAAAAATAATCGGATTACAGTCGTAGTAACCAAAATATATTGTTAGGAAAAGAAGGAGGGTCGTTAATTGTACTTAATAAACATTTCACGATTTAGTTGGGTTAAATGGATTAGCGGATCAACTAATTTATGTGCTTTGCGGATTATACAGTATTGATTATATAATTCCATCTTCTATATTTTAAAAAATACATTTGGTATAGTACTTATCTGTGTAACGACTCGAAAAATTTTTTAATGTACAGATATCGCTAACCGAATTAAAAGAGATAAAAGAATTTTCAACGATCACTTAAACCTTAAACCAACGAATTTTACCATTATATTTTCATGTTTTCTGTATTATGAAAAAGGATTTTATACTTTTAAGCATGGATTAACTGGTTTTTGTCATAACCCTTTAACAAAAAAGCACACACAAAATTTTAAATTATAACGTCAGTTCATTGCTGTAAAATTATGAGAACATATAACACAAAGGATTAAACAATTTTTAAATTATAAAAGGTGGTGGAAAGTACAGAGAAAAGGAAACATTACTTTCCAATTAACAATTAAAAATGAGTAAAGAACTAGGGAGCTGTGAAATTCAATAAAAATAAAATAAATTATATTTAATTATCACTCTCAATTTTTTATCGGATAGTCGATACCAATTTTGATAATGTTTCTTTAGAATTTGCCAATCATTCTGTTTATTCAAAATCCGTTTAAATTTGATTTGTTTTTATCGTCTAACTATTGCTGCAGTATTTTATTGTTTTTAGTTTTGTGTATCGGACAGAGCTTAAGTTGCTGAAAATATGTATAAAATCTTTTTTCATCAATTGTTTGTTGTAGCTAGAAATATTGTTAAGGTAGAAGT
>JAHWXV010081792.1:0-16960 GCA_024586415.1 Phrixothrix hirtus
TTCTTCATTAAGCCAAGCTTTCGGTGTTTAATTCTATCACCTTCTTCAGAGCAATGAATTTAAGTTTCAATTACAAAATCTTGTTTAAAAAATATAGAAATTAAAATTGACAAATTATTGACATTTAAATGTCAATGTTAATGTTAAAAACCTTCTAAGTGAAGGAATCAAAATAATTAGTGCATATGTTAAAATTTATAGAATTCATGTAAATAAATGTTACATTAAGAACATTTAAACAATATAACATAATAACAATGTGATTTAAAATCAAAGTGTGTGAAGAAACTAAATTTGCTGCAAAATAATTATAGGAACAGTGATCTCCATAAGCTGTAGAATATTATAGGAGTATTTTCCATTCATTTCATTGAAATTTTGCACAACATGTTGAAAATATAAAAATAATTTATCATGGTCACAAACCAAGTTAGTGTCTTATTAATTTGGCACCAAAGTTTTTCATACAATTGTAAAAATATCCGCTAAGGCTTTGCAGAAAGAATCTGGCATTAATTCAGTACATCAATATGTTCTCAGAATCCAATTAAACCATATATTAAAGATGTTATGTCCAATTAAATGTTGGAAAATTTTTGAAATATTGCTTTTTCGATAATTTTGAGCCACATTCTGTGTAAATCTTCACTAATCCACAGTTGAATTTTGACCATTGCAAATGCAGGTTGCGTAGTTCATAATAAATAATAATTAAATTGATTCAAGTACGACAGTGTAACCTTAAATAAGTTCGGGTTAATAGACAAAGAATTTAAATAAAGTAAAATTTTATTTTACTATAAATTATTAAGAAGAAATTAGGGAGGAGAAGAATATTTAAGGTTTAAAAAGATTACATAAAGAAAATTTTACTTGTCTTTAATTTACATGAAGTTTTGAGCCAGGTAAGAAAAATAAATTTAAACCCATTTAAGCAGATTCTATTGGTTTTTGGAATTCAACACTATTATTATAACTAAAATTAAGGAAGAAATTCATAATTAATTTTATCAACGTTATTTAGAAATACTTACATTTCTATAATAAAAGTACACAACGTCCATCTTTTATAAATAAAATACAAAAACTATAAACTACAATAGTTATTTCCAAGGGATTTTGATAAATTTTTCAACAACGTCTTTTAGCAATCAAGAAGTATTCACGATTGTTAACAACAAGTTATTATAAACAATTTTAAATTATATGTTAGCCCAAAGGTTATTACACCACTGTAAACAGTACGAGTGGAGGGGTCTTTGACAATTTGAACAAGTACCTAGGAACATACAAGTACCCGAAGCATAGGGTGCAAATTTACAAGAATACAGTAAAGGTTAGTGAACTATAATTGCAAAAGTGTCGGACTACAATTACAACAGTGAACAATTATTTAACGATTTAAATTAAAATCTTTTTAAATAAGTTAAACATTTAGATTACATTTCGTTGATTATTAGATTAAGTAAATTTTAATTTTAAAGCATTGATAATATCGTTGAATTGTTTTTTTATTTTAATATTTAGTTTTAAAAGTTTATAAAAGGTTCTTTCCTACGTTTATTATAAAACTTGGCTGATTGACTAAAGAACCTTAATTACGACAAATTGAATTGATATTCATTTTTGAAATTTAATTTTTATTATTACGATTGATTTTGAGAGTAAATAAAAGGTTGTTGGTTTATAAATCTGATTTTTAATTATAGCATCGCTTAAATTTATTATTTTTCTTTCAGAGATTGAAAGTTGATAACTGTTTATGCTTTTATTTTTGTTATTGCTTTAAATTTTTATTTTTATCATTGATATTGAGATTGATATGAGGTAACGACATTCATCTTATAACAAAGTGTAAGGTGGGTTACAGCATATTCAGTTTAGGTAGGCAACTTGAATAACACAAGATAATTAGAAGTCCAAGTATGGGCAACCAATCACACAACGAAATATTAAGTTAAAGCTCACAACATGGGGCACTTAATTCTAAATAAAGCAAAAGCTGATACAAAAGACATAACTTTAATATCGTGGAACTTAGATACCCGTTCGAACAAAGTTTTTCCACAATATATACAATACACATAGTAAGCGTCTTCTCCAGGGTGGGCCACCTCCTCTGATTCAGGTAGATTGTGCTAAACATTAAAATACTGGTGAAATGTTATCTCATTATCTCTCAGAAATATGTCACAGTAATTAAACACAGATTTGTGAAATCTTCTATCAGCAAATACTATACGAAACCAGGTTAGCAATTGGCTTCCTAAATGACAGGTGTAGTGCTTTCTTAATGCCTACGCACAAACAAGAAGAGCGCGTCACCAAAGGTGTTGAAATGTTGCATATAGGCTCGTATGTTTCTAGGCGGGTGTAGATTCTAGTTCTTTCATGCCTGTATGTTTTTCTGACATAAACGCAAGAAAAAACCAAAAACAGCGCTCATTATGTGTCAATATGTGATGAAGAGCAAGTAAAAGAACAGAGCTGCCTAAAGTCCGCCTGTTTGTAGATGCTACATATAAAACATGGCAGATCTCACCTCTTTTTGCCTGCAGCAGTCTTAAAGGCTCCTTAGGCGTGGTTGCAGACATCGTACATGCAAAGTTAAATGTGGCAGTAAATAGAAGAGCTTCTCAGAGATAAACGACCTCACTTCCCGTCAATGCAAAGAAAGACCTTTTACCCTCTCGCCAACCCTTAGCAACGTGGTCTAATTCCTTTAAAAGCAAAACAATATAGTGTCCAAGGAACGCTATTAGATTTTGCGTAAATGTATGTCCAAATAAATTCATACAGAATTTACGACCACTACAAACGCAACTGCTCACATATTTAATAGAAATTTGTATATTGAATTTTTAAATTGAAAAAATAATTAGGTTTTGTCAAAAGGCAAGCGAGCAAAATGCAGTTCCAAAATTTCTTTTAAGATGTATTCAAAAATTTAATAAGGTGTTAGGCGGTTAAATAAAAAGCGAAAGCCGGTTTTGCAGGTAGCACCTTTAGTAATAATAAAACTAGTCATGATTATCAACGGTGTGATTTGATAAGATAAATATCAAATAGTGATGCCTGCGAGTTACCTGTCCTATATTAGCTTACCTAGGTGCACTGTTAGATAATGCATAATTTGCTTTCAGCTAGTTATGTATTTGTAGGTGTATATTTCGTATTTATTAAATAGCAACTCAACAGAAGATAATAAATATTTAGAAATAGATTAGATAGGAGCTTTCAGGTGTATGCTAGTTTGTGAACCAAGAATTAGTCTTGTAATTGTTTTCATTAGATCTAGTTGTTTTAATAGCATTAAGGTAATTCTTGTACTCCAACATTTATAAAGTGTTGTAAGATAAAGTTTTCTTTATAAAGTGAGCGTATATCACTATTAAACTAGCTGAATAGATATAAGGAACTATTTGTATTACATAACAGGCAGTCTTTAAGGTCAAGCTTTATTATAATCTTGATATAAAAATTCATTAAGAAATTTGAATAAAGTTTTTTAAAAATCAGAAAACCAAATTAAATAACTTAATTTGCATATGTCATGCGGTCTGCGTCATCTTTTATTGCTGGCGTGTGAGCATGGGCTGATTGACTATCGTGGTTTCAAGCGCTTACGTGGGTTGCAATATCGAAGCCGGACTAGCTCGATGACTCACGATGTGCAGCTTGGAGGCTCGTTGGCAATTGATAGACTTGAAAAAGTGTATGATTGCTCTGGATGATTTTTAGCAAAATTATGTCACTAAATTTCCTTTATGAATGCGTTATGTTGTAACGCAGCTAGAACCGTATTAAGGTATTCGACGACGACATAGACTCAGACTTACTCGAAATGCAGGATGTGTGGGTTTTTATGGCTATACTGTCGTTCCCGTTCTAGTTTTGGGTGGAATCAATACATAACCGCACATCACGTATACTGCCGGCGTCGGTTGGCATCGAAAACACTTTGTAATTTGAAATAAAGCTCATGGAACAATGACTTCGATGTGGTGTTCGAAAGATAAACAATAACAGCGAGCGTACTTGATGGTTGAGTGTAGAGAAGCACTCACAGGTAGCGTGTGCAACGGGGCACGGCCTGGAGGAGGTAGCTTCAGCACGAAGATCGGCGTAGATATGAAGATTTCTCACTAACTATATTTGCAAAAATATAGGGTTTATATACAGTTGCAGTTCTACTACAATGCGATGGCAATAGTGCTATTGATAAATCGCATTTCCTTTATAAATAGTTCCATTCATTCATATCTTATCATGACAGGAAATTCTTATTATCATACTTCCTATGCGTGGGCAAATGAAGCGATGCATAGTGGTGACGTAATGAGAGTTAAGTACCCATGCGCCTGTAACAGTACTGTCATGGAACCTTCCATCCGTTGACGCGATCTAGAATTTCGAACGCGTCAGCATGGGCTGGCGGCAGTAGACGGATAACTTACAGACTTGACAAAGTCTATATGCAAGTGCTGAAAAGTTATTCGTAACTCGATTCTAACGTTCCAGTCCTTTTTGTCCATGCGTTATGTTTAACGCAGCTCGAACTGCACTGTAGCGTAGCTCGACGAAGACTGAGGCTAATGTATTACGAGCTGACTTATGTAGTGCTTTGCTCCACTTTACTATTGAAGTGGGCGGAGTCAACTCGTTGTGCACGTCACCCCCCTGGCTAGAGCTGCGTTTACCTTGAATAACACATCGAGCTTTCACCGATTGCGTACGTGTTTGTCTGTTAGCTCCTGTGTTCTTAAGACGCTATAGGTTAGCCCCTTCGGCTTGCTGCGGTGAGTCGGTTATAGTATTTTCGCTTGCGAATTGTGTGTTTACTAGGTAGTGCCTGCGGGTGTTTGATAGTATTTTTACGCAATTCCAACTTCGATTCCCAGTGCGATGGACCAGCGACGTCGAGTTGTCAACAACAGTTCGAACTTGTACAACCCGAAGCTTTTTGACGTCGTGAAGACTTTGGCTTCAAACTTCGATGTGACAATCGCCGCAAAGAAGTTAACCTCAGAAATGAAGTACTCCTCCGTGGAGGAAGGGAGTGCAACGGTACCTCCTACAGTGCGCGATTCTAAGAGGCCGAGCGACTAAGACGGCTTCACAGAGTTGAAGCGGAAGAAGCAGGCCCGAAAAACAACTGAAGTGCCTACAAGCCCGACAAAGACCAAGAACAACTTCTAAGCCTTATCCGTCGATGTGCCGCCAACGACTGGCACATAAACCGCTCCGGAAGGTGCAATACCTCCAATAGTGCTTCGTAAGAAGGAGAAGTGGCCTAGGGTCGCCGCTATGCTTCGAGCTCGACGCATAACCGACCTCAGGGCGCGAAATATGTCTGCCGGCATCGCTTTTCGACCACAAGGGCATCATGATGTTCTTTCGTACGGATAAAATACCTTTCCATACCTTTGGCCTTTTCCAGGGCAAAACACTACGGGCTGTCATCAGGGGGGTTCCTCAAGAATTCGACAACGAGGCCATCGTAGAAGACCTCAAAAACCAGGGGTTCCCTGCGTTAACTGTCTGCAGGACGCGTAGGTGCTCCAACAAGATTCCAATGCCACTGGCCTACGTGGAATTGTAAAACAGTCAAGGGAAGAAAATCTTCAATCTGAAGACTGTGCTCAACTTGGAGGTGGACATAGAAACGCCACGTTGAAGAAAGAGTAGCAGAACTCAATACTATCGTTGCCAGCAGTTCGGCCACACGCAAAAACACTGTCAGGCCAAACCTGTGTATGTGAAGTGTGGGAAAGACCACTTTAGCGGCGAGTGTGCCAAACCCAAATCAACCCCAGCAACGTGTGCCAATTGCGCATGAGGCCCATACTGACAGCTACAGGGGGTTACCCAGGTACCCCAAACCAGCGAAAGTACAGAACTTCTCGCGAAGGGGCGTGTCATACGCGGACGCAGCAAGAGCCCCGTCCACCTCCCAGTCGCGCAGTGTTAGTGCGAGCGCAGCACGAGATATCCAGGAAAGGTGAGGAGCCGCCATCCCGAACCTGGATATAAACATAGTTAACCAGGTCGGCAGCATCATCGTAGCTGCCACACGAGACGCAACTTCCTACGCGGAGGGTTTGCAGAAGGTGCTCCAGTGCTTACTAGTGATTTTTCAAATCACGAGAATTCAAAACTCCCAGCGGGGAGGTGGTTTGCCGGCACTCAACAACAAAATTCAGGTCCAAAACATTTAGGTTTAAGGTGGTTAAAGTTTGCATAACTAGGTACAACTTAGTCCAAGAGGTTCATCATTGCGTTTACCTTTATTTTTTCAAAACATTACATACTACAAAATTTACAATAATTCACAAACAAAACAAAAATTACAAGTTACTATTTACAATAACGCCTTTTCGGTTAGGCCTGGTCGGAGCTGATTGTTGATGGTCTGATGTCAACCAGGCGGATATTTCTCCATCTGCGACCGCCCTCGACGGTGATGACGGCCGGGCTTTCCGCCTTGCGATGCGGTTCTGTCCATGTCGGAGCGAACGCCTTGGCTGTAAAGTATTTATTTCTTACCATCACCATGTCTCCTGGCTTTTGGATGTTTGGTCCAGCTGTAGTTGGGCCGATGTACCTCGCAATATACGGTGCTTGGTTGTCGCGTGCCTTTTCATTGCGCTGTTCTATCGGTTTCCTATTCTGGTCTAAGTTCCCATTTTTCCAATCACTCGGTCCAAGAGTAAGTCTCGAAGCGTCTTCTTTATCTACTGGTTCCTTCTTTGTGCTGGATTGGCTCTTTGGTGTTCTACCGCGGAAATTCGGATTTCTATGTGGAAAGTTAGAAAGTTTTCCAGTTTCGGTTTATAAATTGCGGTTCCTGATCGGAGATGATTTTCTTTGGGTACCCCCAGCGGCTGGTGCTTGTTTCTGCCAATGGCCAGGCTTCCACCCATTTGGAGAAGACATCCGTCGTAACCAAGATGAACCGGTTCCCTCGTGCTGTCTTCGGATAAGGGCCCATGATGTCGACACTCAGGATTTCGAATGGGAATTTAGCTGCTTGCGGCGTCATATTAGCGTCTTCTTATCGGCTTCCGGCCTTTACCGATCGGCATATTGCACACTGACGTACATAATGTCAGACTTCTATATGTAAGTTCGCCCAATAGTATTAGCGTAGGATGGCCCATATGGTTTCTCTCCCTCCAGGATGGTTGGCAGCAGGCGTGTCATGATACTCGTGAAGCACGCGTTGCTTCCACTCTAACGGCACATATAGTTGCGTCTCGGCGCCGCATTTTCGTACAAACGCTCCGTCTTCGATCGCGTAATTTTCTGCTAGAAACTTGTCACATGACTCCCGGGGGCCTTGTTGCAGCACGATTTGGAGCTTTAAACTTAACGCACCACACGAAGCGCTTTGTCTATTCGCGTCCTTGATTTGCTCATATAGTGTCGTGATGGGTTTGTGCGCATTTTCCCGTCCGACGTTCTTGCTTACTTCTGGCGGTAGGAGGTCGCGTAGGTCCGTTATTGGTTCAGTCACGTTTTCACTATTGTTCACTTCCCACGAGAGCGCGTCAGATAACTCATTATCCTTGCCCACACAGTGTTCGATCTCAAACGCGTACTGTTGCAGGAGCAGTGCCCATCGCGTTTACTTTGATGTTTTGTCTTTTAGGTTGTTCAGCCACGTTAGTGTCTTACTGTTCGTAATTAGGGTGAAGGGCCTTCGTTCCAGGAAATGGTGGTATTTTTTAATGGCCCAGATGATGGCGAGTAATTCTTGCTCGTTGCAGTCGTATTTCATCTCGTGAGGCTTGAATTTGGCACTCGCGTTAGCAATTATTCTGCGTTCTCCTTCCGGCGTTCGTTGGAATAAAACTGCGCCCATTCCTCGCATGCTCGCGTCCATTTGTAAGTAGAATTTCCATTCAGGGTGCACACGTTTTAGTTCAAGCGACTCCGCGATAGCCTCGTGCACTTTTTCCAATGCGCACTCAGCTTCTGCAGTACACTGGAATTTTGTTTTCGCGATTTCAGGAGATGCGTGATCGGCGCCGTTATTTCTGCGCATTGCGGTATAAACTTCCGGATCCAGTTCACCGTTCCGAGTAACTATTGGAGTCCCTTCAGGGAGCGAGGCACGTCAGCTGTCCGAATCTGCACAAGATGTTTTTGTAGCGCAAGTATCCTACCTGATGTCACTTGATGCCCTCGGTGGTCGAGTTGATTTACAGCTATCGCGCACTTCTCCTCACCTGCGTACAGCCCGTGAATTTTTAGCCGTTCAAGCATCAGTTGCAAATTGTGGTGATGTTCTCGAACCACGTTTGAATACACGATAATACGTCTAAGTAAGCCATAACAAATTTTTGCACATACCCGGACAGCACCTCCTGGACCACCACCTTCTGGAACATACTTCTTTAATCCAAATGTCATCACACGGAACTGGTAAGTCGAGCCGTTCAGTGTCGAGAAGGTGTTAGCTGGCTTGGATTCGTCGGATAGCGGCACCTGCCAGTATCCGGACTTCAAATCGAGCACGCTGAACACCTTCGCTGTCCTGAGTTGCTTGAGGATGTCATCGATTGGCGGAAATAGCGTCGTTTCGTCGATGGTGGCGTTGTTCAACCTTCGGAAGTCGACGCAAAACCGGCGTCCACCGTCGCGTTTGTTCACCACTACAATCGGGCTGTGGTAGGCCGAAGTCGAAGTTTCGATGAGTTCAGAGGCTAACTTCTTCTGTACTTCTTCAGGGATGTCATTGAACTTCTCGGCGTTGTATCTATGTCGCGGTGCCTTGATCGGCCGATTGCGTTTGAGTTGAATTGTATGTTTCGTCGTCCACATAGTGGTTTGGCGTGAGTATTGGTTGAAAACATCAGAGAACCTTGACAATAATTCGCTGAATTCCTTTTTTGCGTAATCGCCCAACTGGTTCAAGTTAATAGCGGCCGGTTTGGATACTGGCGGTTTCACGTCGACCTTCCAATAAGTCAATTATCTTTCTTCACGATATAGGCACCCGCGTCCGTAATCGATAATAGCGTCGTTTTCGTCCAGCCATGGCACTCCCGAGTACAGCTTCCTCGCAGAGTTCTTCTGCCATTTCGAAGGCGACGTTTTCACTCGCATTCCCGATCCGAAATGTTAGTTGCACTGTACCGCGCATTTCTAGGCTGCTCCGCTGATCCGAGAGGTTGTAGTGCTCCCGTTTCCCAGCGTTTCTCGCATTTCGCGGCACTACATCAGCGCGTATCACGTTTATCGCCGCTCCCGTATCCACCAAGGCTCGAATCGTTCTTTGTTCAATATGGATATCTATTCGGGGTACCGATACCCCTGGGATCGTATTTACACTTTACCTATTACTATCACTAATATTTACAATTTCATCCCGCGACGGCGTTAATTCGTCCTTGTCGCATCGCGCACCTTTACGTTTGGGACTGCCCAGCGGCAACGGTCCGTTACTCGTTTTTTGGAGGCTCCGGTTTCACTGGACAGTCCTTGTTCCGACTGTCTTCTCCATGCGATTGTCGTTGCTGACGGAGCGGATGCTGCCAGTGATGATACCGGGTCTGGGTTGGCACAAATCTCTTCAAAATCTTCTTGCACTGCACACGCGAGTTCTATTATCTCCTCCACCGTTGCAGTAGCGTCACTATGACATGGCACCTTTTGAGTTCCGGTAGGTCAGGTTCTAATTGATCGAACAGCACGCGCTTCTTGAAGACAAACGTGCGTGCGGGTTCGTCGCGCACTTGTGAGCGACCATAAAGTTGTGCGCATAGCTTCGTTCGTAGCGCCGCGTTATCGTAACGGGCAAAAAATCGACGTTTGAATTCCTCCCATGAAAGCTCCAGGCATCCGTACGGCTTGGAACATTTCGCAGAACTTTCCGTGAGTTTTTTTAGAGTTACAGACACCTATCTTTCCGGCGCTACACTTTCCAATCAACTTTTGCACTTTTTTATAAATTGCGCTGGGTTCTCGGTGTTGGAGCCACCAAATGTTACTTCTACTTGAAGTATCTTGGCGTTACGTAGCAACGTTACTAATTCGCTTTTGGTTGGGTCTTCCTTTTTGTTGGGCGCCACTAAAGGTTGACCTTCGGAATTAAATTTGCTCGGCTGGGTCGTCAGGATCTTCGGCTTCTCAACCGCTTCTCGCCCCACGTTGGTGGGCGCCATATCGTGCAACCATCCATCCGTTGATGCCATCTTGGATTTCGAACGTGTCAGCATGGGTTGGCTGCAGTAGACGGATAGCTTGCAGATCAAAATGGAATCGAAGATGTCACCATTGGTTTAAGACCATTTCAAGTGGATGGACGAGAAGATAAACCAGCTGATGCGGCAAGCGAGCTGCGACGAAATACAGTGGTCGGCACAGGTGCAACCAGCGAGAAGAAGAGAACCACGAAGAATGAAAACAGGATAAGCCGTGAAATCCCAGCCCAGGCAATCCTTCCCAACTCCGTTGCGGCGGTGACGGCAGCACCGTCATCTTCGACGGTCTTCTCCATCCCGGAGGAGGCTGCAGCTGCCAGTAGCCAGTCTCAACCTGAGGCTATGGAAGAGGGGGAATTTTGCCGTGGTCATCTTCGAAAGGGAGTGACAAGGGCAAGCCCAACTTATTCCACGTCTCGCCCGGCAAAATTATTTAATAGTTTCGGCACGCTCGAAACTATTGAAGAAATGGAGCCCGAGACCATACCCACCACGACTGCGACCATTGCGAATCCTAATCAGAGGATTCCCCAGTTGTCGTTCGCAGGAACGCCAACTGGGTGAACCTCTCGGCTGGTTTCAAGGCCTCGTCGATAATCTTCGTCAAGGCTAAACAGACACAGGATGGAATTACCGTCCATCAATAACACAAGGATCCCTTGGCGTTTGAGGTCGTCCTTTATTTCCTCGTTTGTAATTTCTTGTGGGAGTCCACGGATGACCGCCCGCAGAGGCTTTTGTTTATTGAAAAGGTTAGTGTGGAAAGGCATATCCCTTTTCTTAAGATAATTGACGACCTTCACGTGATCGATTTCGCTTAGGAGGTGGATTTTTATGCCAAGCACCATATTCTTGGCTTCTTCAACTTTTACTTCCAGGCGGTGGAGGTTTTCATACACCTGGATCTAGCGGGACTTATCACGCAGTACGATAAGCTGAACTTATTCACTTTTATGTTTGCCAGCTGGGGCGTCTTCGTTTGCTAACAGGTAGTTTCGCTGCAAGTTATGGCGCTGCTTATCTACGGGATTTTGTCTTCTTCCCCTTTTGTTGTGCGAATCCTTGTTGGTCTTTCTTGCATCTTCTCTTCTTCGGAAATTGTGTAACCAAAGAGGGTTAGCTACCAGCTTCCTGCCGGCTTCTTCTACGCTCTTTAGCGCGGCAGGTTTATTGAAGTTTTTGAATGCCCCGTCGTCAGCTTTTATAATTACTCTTGCGACCTCTTTTCTTTCTTCCATGTCTTTTCTCAGTACGGCTAGCACCTCTTGTGGGACTGATTTCAGTATGAAGGAGCCGAAAAACACTCTTTCTGGCAGCTCTTCGATGGTGTCGATATCTTTGAGAATTTTTAATGCGCCAAGGGTGGATTCTCTTTGCGAGTCATTAATCGCACGCGTCATCGTGATAGGAAACCAGATGTAGAGTCAAATACGTAAATATAATATTTACGCACTATCACGCGCTCATTAACTGACTTAGATACTGTAGCCGAACCACCGTAGCAAACTGAAGGGGCCTGAGTCACAGTACCACAAGCATGCTAGAGCAGACAAATAAACACGACTATAATCGTTGAAAGCTCAGCCCTTACTCACGAACCGAACGGATGCTTGTTTTAACTTCCTCTCCTTTAAGTATATCTGCCTCTCTATCATTTTGGATCGTTTCTTCAGGGCTCTCTGCAGTAGGTCATTTGCTTCCATGTCCCATCATAGGTCGTCGTTTAGCATGTATCATGATGCGCCGGTAATCAAGCGAATAGCCTTGTTTTGTGTCGTTGTATAGTGTATAGTGTATAGTGTATAGCGTATAGCATATAGCGTATAGCGTATAGCGTATAGCGTATAGAGTAGAGCGTATAGCGTATAGCGTATAGCGTATAGCGTATAGCGAATAGCGCATAGCGCATAGATCTTAGCGCATAGCGCATAGCGCATAACGCATAGCGCATAGCGTATAGCGTATAGCGTATAGTGTATAGTGTATAAAACGCGGGGCTTTCCGCCCAGATTTTCCCACCCTAACACAAGGTTGGGAGTATTGTATTTTCCATGATGCATTTTTTCACGCTCGGTTTCTATGGACTTCTTTTTCCAATCGCGTGATAGAGTTTTCCCATCAGTTTCTTGGCCATCCCTTTGCGTCTGATGATGTGCGCCTTCCATGAGAGCATATAATCAAAGGTGATGCCTAAGTAGGTGGCTCTGAGCTTGATCTTCAGCCATTTGCCCATAACCTCCAAACTGTTAGTTTTTCCCATCTTCCTGGAAAAAGTCATTATCTCGGTCTTACTTTCATTGACCGTTATACTCTATACTTTAGAATAGAACTCCAGCGTGTTGAGACCTTTTCATATTCTGGCCATTGCTAATCTGATATCCGGCGCTGTCGTGATCAGCGTTGTGTCGTCTGCAAACTGTAAGATTTTCGTCTCCTGGATATTTAGAAGTTGAGGAATACCAGCTACGTAGATGTTGTACAGGATCAGAGAAAAAGGAGATCCTTGTGTGAGGCCTTCCTCCGCCTGTTTAACTAGTGGCAGGCTCGCACCCACTCTGACCTGAAAGGCTCTATTTTCAAGGAAAGATTGAATTTGTTTAATTAGGGTTAGGAGGAATCCTAGTATCACCATCTTATGGATTAGTGCCTTCCTCTATACCTTATCGTATCGTATGCTAAGTACCTCCTAAGCTAGCAACAGAAGCGAAGGAGGTTAAACAAAAAGCGCCGCCACCAATAGTGGTTCGTGATAAAGATAGCTTCAACGTAGTTAAATTCGTTCTGGAAGATAATCAAGTCGCTACTGAAAAGGCCACATGTCACGCGAAAGGCATAAAATTTTTCACCAAAACCTCTGACGATTTCTGAAAATTTATTAGAATTTTAAAGGAGCTAGAGATTCTTTATCGCACTTTCCTATCGAAAGAGGAAAAGGAACTCAAAGTGGTCATGAGAGGAATCCCAGGATCGATAGACGAGAGCGATGTAAAAGAAGAATTGACAAACAAAGGAATCCCATTCAGCTCAGTCAAGCGTTAAGGGAATAATTACAAAAAGTTCACGCTAATGCTTGTCAAGACGGAAAAGTCCGAAAAGGGAAAGGTGCTGTTTAAACTTGAAGAAATACTACACCTGAGGATTGAGACCGAACCTAAAAGAAGGCCGGCACTTGCACAGCAATGTTTTCGCTGTCAACTGTATAACCACATATCGTTCCGTTGTGCAGCGCCATATAGATGCTTAAAGTGCGCTGGTGATCATCCCACTTTTGAATGTAAGCGACAAAACGAAAAGGCAGCCAAATGCTGTAACTGTGGAGGGGAACACCCCCTAATGTACGGACCTGTCCGGTCAACGCGGAGAATCCAAAAAGAAGACAGTCGGAGGAGGCCGCGCGAAGGATGAAAAACGTCGATGTCAAACAAGGCGGGTCGTTCGCAGATCGAGCAAAGGCCTGGCTGGTAAAATAGAATCGGTCCTATAAAAATTACTTTTGAAGTTGCTACCTAAGCTTCTACAAAACAAATTAAATGGGTCATAGATCGAACAAAATTTGTACATGAAACGCAAATGGGGTGGAAAAGAGACGCCTCGTACTGGAATAGTTTCTCAAATCCGAGGACATAACGGTAATGCTAATTTCTGAGACACATCCGAAACCAAATATGCACTGCAACATTGCAAGTTATAATGCATTTAGAAGACACAGAAATAATACGCGAGGTGGGGGTGGAGATAGCAGTGTTGTGTAAAAGTGCCATGTGCGTGCGCCAACTATCAGACTTTGCAAGTGCAATAGAAGCGGTAGGCATTGAAGTTGTCATAATAAACAAAACAGTGAATTTTGTGGCCGTGTACAACAGACCTAAGTGCTTTGCGGAAGAGAAAGACTTTAATGAACTATTTAGTAATGGCCCCACAATTGTGGGAGAGAACTTTAACGTGAAGTATGCGTCATGGGCCAGCGTGAGAACAAATGTGCAGGGGAAAAAGCTCGCGGATTACTTACGGAAATACAGTGACATACAAGTCGTAGGGACTTAGGACGCAACGTCTATACATAGTCATTTCAGAAGCGACGTTATAGACTTCTTCATCAGATACAAAATAAAAATCGGCGAGATAGCAACCACGATACATTAATTGTCATTGTCATTGTCATCACAAATAGAAAGTGCTGGTAACAAAAACGCTACCAAAATGAAAACTAATTAACGTCAAGGATCCCTATAATAACGAAAGTAAACACCAAGGAGGACATAGGCCAGGCAGTACAGACATGAACCGCGGACATACAGGCCAAACTGAAAGAATGCCAAAAAATGTTCCTATAAACTTCGGAAACAGATGGGACTTATGTCCGACGAAAATTTAGTGGTGCAACAGGAGAACCTTGCAAAAAAGAGATGGTCCCGAACGAGACACCGGACGACAGGCAGAGTTACCAGCGACTCCAGCGTAGAGTGGATACAATAATTAAAGAAATGAGAGAAACAGAATGGAGCGAGTTCCTTAAAGAACTGGAGACGAAATCACAACCAAATCTGTGGAAACTCTTAAAAAAGTTCAAAGAGACATCAAACCTCATTGCACCCATAAAATCAGGGGTGCAGTATGTGTTCAGAGAAGCAGAGAAGGCTGAAGCGCTTGCTGAAGAACTGGCCCGGCAATGCCAGAATGACATGGACGTCCACGTCCCAACTTTCTGGCAAGTAGAAGCTTTGTACAAGATAGTGCGGCAATCGTCGCAGGATGGTGGAACGAAGAGTGAGCAAAAATCCATCTACAACAAGATTAAAATGATCAACTCTAGGCTAGCTCCGGGAGAAGCTTACATCCCAAACCGAGCGCTAAAAGTGCTGCCAGAAAACCCATCTAAATAACTCTTAAGCATTGTGGATATCATCTTCACAACAGGTGATTACCCAGAAAGTTAGAAAAGAGCCATCATTACACTTCCAAAAAAGATAAGGATCCTACAATCTCAAGTAATAGGCGGTCGATAAGCCTCTTAAACGGTATGGTAAAAATCACAGAAAGCCTGATCAAGGACGAGATACATTCCTATGATAAATGTCACAGTTTACTCCCAAACAGCCAGTTCGGATTTCGTTGTGCCCTATCTGCAACACAACAATCAGCGAAGCTCGAAACAATAGTAGCAAGTGCTAAGACCAGAAAGAGAAGCACATTATGCGCACTCCTCGACATCGAAAAAGCATACAATAAGGTTTGGAGGAAGGCATTAATCCATAAAATAGTGCTACTAGGATTCTTCCTAATCCTAATTAACGAAATTCAATATTTCCTTGAAAATAGAGCCTTCCAGATCAGAGTGGGCGCGAGCCTGTCACTAGTTAAACAGGCGGTGGAAGGCCTCACACAAGGATCTCGTTTTTTTCCGATCCTCTACAACATCTATATTCCTCAACTTCTAAACATGTAGGAGACGAAAATCTTACAGTTCGCGGACGACACAGCGCTGATCACGACAGCGCCGGATAGACTAACGAGGGCCAGAATATCAAAAGGTCTCAACGCGCTGGAGTTCTATTGTAATGTGTGGAGTATAACGGTCAATAAAAGTAAGATCGAGATAATGACTTTTTCCAGGAAGATGGGAAAAATTAAACAGTTTGGAAGTTATGGGTAAGTAGCTGAAGATCAAGCTCAAAGCTACCTACTTAGGCATCACCTTTAATCATATGCTCTCATGGAAGGCGCACATCATTAGACGCAAAGGGATGACCAAGAAAATGATGGGAAAGCTCTATCCCGTCATCGGATGAAGAAGTCCATGGAAACTGAGCGTGAAAAAACGCATCATGGAAAGCACAATACTGCCAACTTTGTGTTAGGGTGAGAAAATCTGGGCGGAAAGTCCCGCGTCCAACAAAACACACATTACGACACAAAACAAAGCTATTCGCATGATTGCCGGCGCACCATGGTACATGCGAAACGACGACCTAACAAGGGACATGAAAGCAACTGACCTACTGTAGAGAGCCTTGCAGAAACGATCCAAAATGATAGAGAGACCGTGAAGTCACTCAAACCCACAAATACAAGAGATAGCTGGACAGATGGTCTAATAGCCAAAGGAGTCATCCCGCTGACCTACCTAAATCATTAAGGCAGGGGTAAGCAAAGTTCGCTTATCCCTGGATCTAAATATATAAAGGAGAGGAAGTTAGAAAAAAGGTATTAGTCCAGTTGTCGCAGTCCCTGCTCCTGCAGTTCGTACAGCTCGTCAAATATCCGGGCACCGGTTAGTGTCAAAGTTGTTAAGTCACCGCCAAGCCCCAAGAAACCGACCAACCAGCCAACTATTGTGCAGTAGAGCTCCCATCCAGCTCCCCGCAGGCCTCACCAGACGTCATCACTTCGCTCGCCCCACGCTATCGCAAAATAACACCGCAACTGTTCCGTCGATAGTGATACGTGCGTGAGGTAGACCGTGAATACTTTTATTAGTTCTTAAGTCAGGACAGAGGACCTTTAAGTTAGTTTAGTTTAGTGTTATTCTATAATCATTTGTTCGCATTGGCCCGATTTCATTTATAGTACAGTAAGAGCAACAATGGTTGTCCAAAAAAAACTACTTTCCACTGCTGGTCATACCAATACTTACATCTAATGTACTATAATTTGTTTTTGTCAATAACGAAGTCGGATAAATTATTAAAAACATAACCTAATTTTGTTTTATTAACCAATACAAATCTACTAACACACACAAATGTCAAACA